>JAJIBD010011641.1:0-47442 GCA_021461705.1 Cryptotis parvus | reverse complement strand
GCGTGCAGAGCAAGCCTGCTTGACTGTCTGTGGTCTGGGTTTCGGCCATGCCTGGCTCCAGGCCCAGAGGTGTCTCCCAGGGGCCTGTGCAGTGATGGAATCCAGGATCTTACCTGTGCAAGACCCATGCGCCTCCTTGGAGCCACATCCTGGCCTTCCCTGGGGAGAGTCAGTGCTCAGTCTTCCTGCAGGAGAGCGCGCAGGGGATGGGGGCCGCCATACCGCTCAGATGAGAGCTCATGGTGCAAGCGAGGCTTTGTTCCATTGGGAAGGTCAAGGTGAGTCCTGTGGCTGGTCACTCTCACCAGCTGCACAGAGTCCCCGAGGTCGGGGTGGGGGCACAGCTCCTTCCCAAGAATCCCAGTGCTGGGCAGAGTGTGAGCCGTCAGGTTTTAGGCCGGGAGCTGGGGAGCGGGCACGCCCAATTCAGTTCCCGTAAGTTCAGACTCCCCGTAAGTTCCCATGAGTTTGACTTTGGACAAACCATGCTACCTCATTGAGCCCCTGGGATTTTCCTCTGGCTTTTTCATGGGGAGGGAGGTTGTTTGGGCCACATGTGGTACTCAGGGCTTATTCCTGCTCATTCCTGGTGGGATTCGGAGGGACACAAGGTTCCTGGGACTGAACAGGGCTCAGCCACATTCCAGGCAAGTGCCTTGACCCCCTGTCCTGTCTCTCGGCCCTGGGGCTTCCTCTGGAATGGCCTTTCCAGATCCTTCACATGTTACAGTTCAGTGCTGGTCCATGTATGACACATTGTGTGATTCGATTGTAAACACAAGGTCAGTGCTGAGAGCTGGGCGCTTCACCTCGGGGGGGGATGTTATTCTGGGTCCTGAAACCACCTGTTAAGAAGGTGGAAAGGGAGGTCGGAAATCTCTGCGCATACGGAAGTGGGGCGTGGACCCCCGCAGTCGGGCTGAGGTGTTTGGAATGAGAAGGGGAGATTTGGTTGGGGGGTGTGGCTGTTCAGGCGATACTACCTGTGTAAGGTCTCTTGCGGCCCCCTCCTCTCCCCTGCTCTGCCGTGTCCTGAGCGCCCGGAACACCGGCCCATTTCAAACTGGGGCCATGACTCTGTGGTGCTGATGACACTGGCGGCTTGCTCCTTCCTCTCTGGGTCCCTCCGGGTCCCTGTTGGGCTGTTTCCGTTCTCGGGAAATGAGTGGGTGTGCCGCTTTCCATCACCTCTCCGCCAGCTGCCATCTCTGAAAGCCCCAGCGTTGAGTTCTCGGGACTTTTTTAGAGCAAAACCGCTAACGCATGTTTGCAGAGTGACCAGCGCCACGCTCCATGCTCTAGCACCCTCTTAGTGCTTTCGTTGTTTGAAGTCCTGCTTCAGACCGGGCGCCGGGCCAGCATTTGCCAACATGTGAATCTGGTTTCAGCCCTCATGGCTTCCGGTCAGGAGACGGGGTGCTGGGGTGACGGAGAACAAGGCGGCCTAAGAATAACAAGGGCCAGGGAAGCGAGTGTGGGAAAGGGTTTGGCGTTGGGGTGAAATCTGTTTCAAGCAGAGGAAACAGTCTGAGCAAGAAAAGAGACCCAGAAGCAGGAAAGAGCTCGAACCCGCTGTGAAGAGGGTGGCAGGCAGGGGGTTTATAGTAGGGGGGAGAGGGAGGGCAGCCAGGCTCCCAGGAGGTCTGCGGGTGAGGATTTTATCCACTGTTCACAGGAAGTGAATGCTGGGTGTTACGGGGAGAGCAACACTGCTGAGTGCAGGTTGAATGCCTCGTTCTCGCTGCCTGGCAGAGGTCAGTTACCGGCACCAGGGGAGTCGGTGACGACGGTGCTGGGTGGCCTCCTGTTGGGAGTGGCAGGACTTGGTGGCCTGGTCTCAGAGACTGGGAGAGGTGCCAGGTGGCCAGCCAGCTTGGGGCTCTCGTCCTGTCGGAAGTGCGTCCACTGAGTGATGCCGGTGGAGCTCTCTTAGCATGTACCGGCCGTGGCGCGCTTCCACACCCATGCAGGTAGAGACAGAGAGAGGCATAACTTTTGCTCCGTGAAACAGCAAATTCTACTCGTTCTGCAGATAAAAATGCTGTAAGATCTTGGCAGTGTGTTGCGTCAAACTACGCGTGCTCTCCCCGTGGGAGCCAGCAGTCCGCAGCTTGATGCTTAAGTCCCGCCACCCAAAGGGAGTGAAAATGCAGGGCCCCTTAGAACCTGCTCCGGAGTGTGAATTGCAGCCTGATTCACACTTGTTCTGGGCCTGGGTGTGGCCATGATGTCCTTCCATTGGGGGGGGGGGACAAGTTTTCTGTGGTGTGCCCAGACTGTGGACTGTCACTCAGAAAAGTGTTCTCCTCCAGTGTGGAAAAGACACGGAAGTGCCTTAGCTATTTATTATGGAGGGAAACAGCCAGTGTGAAGTGTCTCAGATCCGGTGTGATTCTGTGATGACCAGGGGCCTTAGAACTGTGCAAACTGTAAAAAGGGCAAATGGTGGCTGGGCTGGGGCTGTCGGCACCAGGTGGGCGGCTGGAAGAACAGGGGCTCCGTGGAGTTTCAGAGCAGTGGGGATGCTCTCGAGATGACACGTCAGAGTCAACCCATGAACTCACCAGGGACGGACTCGCAAATAGGCTATGGACTTTGGTAATGTGTCAGTGCAGAATTACGTTATAATTAAGTCTGCCTTTTTTTCTTTCAGTTTTTGGGTGACACCTGGCATTTTTAGGGGTTCCTCCTGGCTCTGCACTCGGGAATTACTCCAGGTGGTACTTGGGAGACCATGTGGGATGGCGGGGTTAAATCTGGGTGGGTCGTGTGCAAGGCAAGAGCCCTGGGCACTGTATTCTCTCTCCAGCCCGCTCTGGAGTGCGATGTTAACGTTGGAGGTCCTTTAGGCGTTGATGCTTTAGAAATGAATGTCTTTTTTTTGCTTTGGGTCACATCCAGCGATGCTCAGGGGTTACTCCTGGCTCTGCACTCAGAACCTACCCAGAGAGCATTACTCCTGCGGTGCTCGGGGAACCACATGGGATGCCAGAGTCCAACAGGGGCTCAGCCGCATGCAAGGCAAGTGCCGTACCTGCTGTGCTATCGCTCCGGCCCCAGAAACGAATGTCTTAACCTGCATTTTTCTGCAAGTCCCGTAGACTGGCTTCAGGTAGTTGAGATTTTACTTGTGGCTGGGCTGTCTGGCTTTAGAGTAGACTGTAGGGCTAGAGAACCTACAGAGCCTCGGGGGACCATGTGCCATTTCCCCGATCCTAAACGGAGAAGCTGGGAGCACTTGTGTTCATTCTTTTGATCTATTAACGTGAAAGGACTTGATGTTAATGTTAAAAGTACATTAAAGGCGGGGCCTGAGCCATAGTACAGTGGAGAGGGCGTTTGCTTGCATGCAGCCAACCTGGGCTTGGGACCCGGATTCCAGATTGGCCCCTGAGCACCACCAGGAGTAATTCCTGAGTGCAGAGCCAGGAGTAACTCCTGAGTATCGCCAGGTGTGACCCAAAAAGCAAAAAACAAACAAACACAAAACAAACCTGAAAGGCCAGGGAGCAAATCAGTGGGCTGGAGTCCAGGCTTGGCTCCCCAGCACAAGGTTCCCCAAGCACCCCCAGGGGTCACCTCTAAGTCTAGCTGAGAGTAACCCCTGCACACCCCTGGTTGTTGATCTTGAGTAAAAAGATTTGTCTTCTCCTCTGGATACTTTATTTGATCTAAAGCCAAAAAATTATAGTGGAGGCGTCATTGATATCACTATAGTCTTCTTTTATTTTTCTTTCTTTTTTTTTTTAATGGTTCCAGGAATTAAACCCGGGCTTGCATTAGCAAGGCTAATGTTCTACTATTTGGCTACACCTCAGCAACCACCTTAACCTTAAAGCACTCAAGCCTTGTTTGCTGTGTACTCTGAGATTATCTTTAGTGTTCGTAAATAACCTCCTTCTCAAACTGGTTAGGAAATTTTCTGATTGGTGAAATCATTGCTTTGTCTAAGGTAAATGAACTTAGCCTTTCCTCTTCCTTTTGCCAGTGAGTGCTTTGATAGAGGAAGCAGATGAAAGAACTTGCTGTGCTAGAGAGAGCCTGCAGAGCAGTGAGTTACTCTGTATGGTCTGGGATTGCTCAGGTGTGTTCCTTGGGCATGTAGAGAAGCTGCCTGAGGCTTGTTAGAAGCCAGGAGTATGCAAACATTAGGAAGGTTTTTAGACCAAATATTCAGAGATGACAGAAAGCTTTTACTCAAGGATTACCAAGATGTACCCATAGTTGATTGCAATGTTAATACTTTTTTTTCTTCTACATCTTGCCGTAAATGGGTGATTTTTTTTTTTTTTTGCAAAGACAGTGGTAGAATTAACTATTGTATTCTAGCGTAATGCTAATTCAAATTATACCAGGCTTTGTAAGGAGGCTATATGTTAAAGGCCTAACATAATGGAAAGTATAACTCCTCCCTCTCGGAATTGTGGGATGAGGTTTAGTTTTGCTCCTGGTTCGATCTGAAGTGATTGCAGTAGTTTGTGGGGCAGATTCCTGTATCAGAAACTTGATCTACAGACTTATTTATTATTATTGTTGTTGATGATGTAGTTGCGTTTTTGGGCTATACCTGACTGCGCTCAGGGCTTACTCCTGGCTCTATGCTCAGGCATTACACCTGGCAAGCTCGGGGTACAATCACTGGGTGCTGATTTTGAATAAAAGGTTTTTACTGCCGGTGACAACTGGCTGGCTGAGGATTGAACCCGAGTCGGCGCGTGCAAGGCAAATGCCCTCCCTGCCGTACAATGGCCCTGGCCCTTGACCCGGAGACTTTAATCCACATACATTTGGAAACCAAACTGTTCTTTGTACTTTGCTTTTTCAGGCTAGTCTAGAGAGACATCTTGCAGTAAGGTCTCCCTGTTTCCAAGCAGACCTTCTCTGTTTACTACATTTTTATTGTATTAAATGGCCTAGAGAGCACAGATGCTGGAGCACACGTCTCAGCCTGTCAGCCAGTGTCCAGACTCCAGTAAGATCCATGACAGGCGGGTCAGCCGCACTGTCCTGGGTTTCCAAGAAGGGAGCGTCAGCAACCCCAGACTGAGGTCGGGGAGGCTTCCTCTGACTGACTGCAGCCACTCCCGCCTCAGCGTGGGTCTGGCCCAGTTGGAAGTGCTTGTTGGGCAGCTAAGGAGTCATTAATCTGCTGTTTTGCTTGTTGAGCGAATTATACTCATGATCTCATGGCACTTCCAGATACCAGGTAGCAATTGTGAGCTCAGGCGGATGCTTGTGTAGACTGGAAATGAGGCCCGTGGAAGCTGGAGGGCTCCTGGCCTGGCTCGGGAGCTCCACCTTGCTGTCACCCGCCCTCTGCCTGCCTCTCCCCTGCCAGGTCCCCTTCAGGTGCCTTCAGTCGAGGAACGCCTGTGGAGCATCAGCTTCTGGCACCTCGGCACGAGGGAACCAGGCTGTCAGCTCAGGGCTCTGCGCGCCCCTTCCTGTGGTCAGCTCTCATTGTGAGGCTTAAACACACTCCTGTAACTGATGACCTGTTCATTTGTGAGCAACACAGACATCGCTAGAATAACAAGGGAACTTTCCGTGCTCTCAACCCTATTTTCACACTCTTTTAAAAAAAAGTTTAGGGTCTTAACCAGCTGCGCTGAGTGGTCACTCCTGGTTCTGTGTGCATGGGGGCCGTACTCAGCTGCGCCTGAATGGTCACTCCTGGTTCTGTGTGCAGGGGGCTGTACCCAGCTGTGCTGAGTGGTCACTCCTGGTTCTGTGTGGGGGGGGGGCCATACCCAGCTACACTGAGTGGTCACACCTGGTTCTGTGTGCAGGGGGCCGTACCCAGCTGCACTGAGTGGTCACTCCTGGTTCTGTGTGCAGGGGGGGCCGTACCCAGCTGTGCTGAGTGGTCACTCCTGGTTCTGTGTGCAGGGGGCTGTACCCAGCTGATGCTGAGTGGTCACTCCTGGTTCTCTGTGCAGGGGGCCGTACCCAGCGATGCTGAGTGGTTACTCATGGTTCTGTGTGCAGGGGGCCGTACCCAGCTGCGCTGAGTGGTCACTCCTGGTTCTGTGTGTAGGGGGCTGTACCCAGCTGCGCCTGAGGGGTCACTCCTGGTTCTGTGTGAGGGGGGCCATACCCAGCTATGCTGGAGTGGTCACTCCTGGTTCTGTGTGAGGGGGCCGTACCCAGCTGCGCTGAGTGGTCACTCCTGGTTCTGTGTGAGGGGGCCGTACCCAGCCACGCTGAGTGGTCACTCCTGGTTCTGTGTGCAGTGGGCCTTACCCAGCTGCGCCTGAGTGGTCACTCCTGGTTCCGTGTGAGGGGGCCGTACCCAGCTGTGCTGAGTGGTCACTCCTGGTATGTGTGCAGGGGGGCTGTACCCAGCTACGCTGAGTGGTCACTCCTGGTTCTGTGTGCAGGTATCACTCCTGATTAGGCTCAAGACCCTCTGGGGTGCCGGCGACTGGCTACATGCAAGGCTAGCACCCTACTACTCTTTGGCCTCCTTTATCTTTATTTTCCATTTAGGTAGCCGATGCTGTTCTATACATTGACCCTAGAGCACCTTGGGGTTAGGCTGCCACCCTACCCCCTTGATTTTAACCCAAGTGTAACTTTGATCACCCCCAAGCTTGACTGCAGGTGTCTCTTGGTATCCTCTGGGTAGGATGGTGGTGTCAGGACGTGCCCTGTGGATGTGGGTTCCACTTCAGTGGATCTGAGCCACGCTAGTGAACATGGACCCCAAGGATGTGGAGCCCAGCTGGGTGTAGTCAACAGGAGCCTTCCTGAAAGTGCACCTACGTCCTTCACACTACACTGCAGGGTTTCAGCTACAGAGAAATGTGGAGGGGTTGTGAGGAGACCACAACCTCACAGCTGAAGGGTCCGGGTCGGTTTACAGGTCGGGGCTGCAGCAGTCTTCACTGACTGGCCACTGCCCACTCACAACAGGAGGGACAGACCAAGGGTGGGCTCCACAGCCCACCAATGCTGCAACAATGTGTGCTGCTGTGCAAGGATGCTGATTCTGATTTGGGCTGTAGTTTTGTGTCCCTGAGCTAAAAGAACAACATTAGTGTGCTGGCCAGGTGGTAGAGTGCTTGTTTAGTGTACAGTCAGGGGCCTGACTTTGATCCCCCGAGCCCCTGGTGCCTCTAATCACCCAGTCAGACCACAGCGCTGAGCGTGTTCTCAGACCCTCCCCACTGACCCCAGCACTGCTGGGCGTGGCCCCCTGAAAAACACCCGGTGCCTGGGGTGCAGCTCCCTGGTGGAGCTCCCGCCGTGCAGGCCTCAGGCCTGAGTGTGATCCCAGATGTCTTCCTGTGTGCGCTGGACAGGCCTGGTGGCCTTGCTGTGTGTGGCGGCTTCACGACCGAGAGAGAGTGTGATCCCTGGACGCCACCACAGCGAGGACCACACAAAAGAGGAGAGAACCCGAATGGTCATCCGTCAGTGAAGCCTTTCCCCAGCTTCTTTGGACACTTGGGGCTTTTGCCAATAGCTCTGGCTCTTGGAGTGTGTTTCCTGTGGGAAAGGGGTTACCTTGCTGTGTTGTGTGATTTTGGTCTGGAGATTTAGAGCATGTGTGGACACGCCTCTCTGGTCCCAGGGCTGAAATGTTCTGGGAAGTTCTTCAAGTCACCCAGGAAGCTGTTCCCCCAAACCACACTGGCAGCGTTGTTTCCGTGCTGCTTAGAACAAGCCTTACCTTCCCTCTGCCTCCGTGGGGGGTGGGGGTGGGTAGCACTCTAGTGTCTTTATTTCATTTTGTGAAGGGGGGAACACCCTGCAATGTTCAGACTCTGCACTCAGGAATTGCTCCTGGTGGTGCTTGGGGGACCATATGGGGTGCTGGGTATGGCGCCCGGGCCAGCTGCATGCAAGGCAAGTAGCTCGACTTGCTGCGCTGTCTCTCCACAGCCATCACCTTTAGTGTCTTAAACCAAATGTACCCTCCAGCATCTTCTGCTTGATTCCCTTCAGGGAATGCCCTGGTTATGGCCCTTCAGAGCCCAGAAAGCCTAGAGATGCGTGAAGCAGTATTGGGGCCTTGAATTAATGACCTGATCACTTGATCACTTGCATCCCGTTATTCATCGATTTGCTCGGAGGGGCGCCAGTAACATTTCCATTGGACCCTATCACGTGCCAATGTAGCCCAATGGCATCTGGTTGATTCAGGAATATGAAGAGCCTCAAACCATTCCCTTCAGGGTCTTGACAAGGAAGTCTGACCATCTTGTAGGTGGGCGGCCACGTGATCTTTTGACATCCCGTGGGATCCAGTCGGTAATGGCTCTAGTCCAGCGGTTGTCTCCAAATCGCATTACATGTCCAGCCCATCTGATTTTCGATGCCTTGGCAAACGAGACAGCGTCCCTGATTCTGAATAGCGATGGAGGTCAGAACTCCAGATTCCTTCTCTCACTTGAGTGAGGTGTGATATTCCAAGCATAGCTCTTTCAATTCCTCTCTGGGAGACCCAAATAGCATTCTCATCCTACTTTCGTAGGGCCCAGGTCTCTGAGGCGTATGTTAATGCAGGGAGAATGGTGGAGTTGAAGAGATGTGCCCGGAGCCAGAGGTTCTTTGTCCTTTTAGCTATTTCTTCGATGCCTTTGAAGGCATTCCATGCTGCTCTCTTCCTCCTGTGCAGCTCAGGTTTTAGGTCATCAATCATGTTGACTTCTCGACCTAGGTACACTGCTTTATTCAGAGATATTTGTTCCATTGAGAGTGAATGGGGCCTCTGGAACTAGTTCATTTTTCATAAATATAGTTTTCTTTAGATTCAGCTGTAGACTTATCATTAGCTACAGCTAATGACCTGTCACCATGGGAAATGAGGAGGGGGCTGTGTGCTTAGGACAGGGGAGTCACTGTCTTCTGAGCAGCTGCGCAGTGGGACTGAGGTCCGGAGGGCCTAGCACGGCTCAGCGTTTACATGTTTCATGGTTCCCGGATGCTGGCTCGGGTGCTGCGAGGCAGGGTGTGGGAATGGAGGCTGAGGTAAAAACTCCTGGCGGCTGGTTTTACACATCGCAGGGACTGAGGGTAGGCTGAGGAGGCTGCGGCCCTGGACTCAGGTTACTTCCCCACCAAAACTGGTCTGGTAGCCCCAGTGCCAGGGACCAGGTCAGAGAACAGATTCCCTTCCGGGTCCCTAAAGAACAAAAGACAGTTTTCCAGAGACCCCAAACAAACGGTTCTCTGCTCTCCAGTGCAAGCCCTTCTTGCTCTGTTGAATCTTTTTAGCAAGTCAGGTTTTCAGAGAAGAAAAATGCAGGTTCGTACAACCAATTTCTACTAGAATCAAATACTGTTTTTCTTGTGCAGTTTCCCTTCATTTGCATGAGAATATGCTGGACGGCATCCCAGTTTTCCAAGGGCCAGAGGCAGCAGTTCTTTATGATAGTGCAAATTTTCTTAGTACTTTGCCTATAAAGGTGGCAGGGAAAAATAGACTAAATCAGAAACTCTCCCGCTAACCCTGCTAGGAACTCGTATAGGACCAGTAACATCCCTGTGACTGCTAAAGAACAAACCTATAGGACAGTTTGGGGGGTCCTGAGTAGATAAGGTAGGTCAGTTCCCATTTATGAAAAAATAGATATTGTATTTGCTACTAGAGCTAAATAAATGCTGTGTCAGGTGTGGCGGACCCTGTGGGGAAGAAGCCGGCTCTGGGTCCAGGGAGCTCAGCCTGGGGTGAGTGAGGTGAGGCAGGTCCTAAGTCCACGAGTGCCTGGGCCTGATGCCTCGATCCAGGACAGGTGCTGCAGCTCAGGGTGTCCGTCCACCCGCCCACACTTGGACCATTAGATGCCCCAGGTGGTATTGCAGGTAGTCACAGGGTTTCTCAGTGGACACCAGGGCGATGACCAGTTTGAACACAAGGGAGCAGGTGGGGTCAGGAGTGGCTCATGGGACCTGCATAACTTCGGTGGCCCCAGGGTTTGTCCTGGAGCGCTGTGCAGTTATTGGGGGTGTGGGGTGGGTGGTGTTTCAGTACCACTGGGCTGCTGGCTCTGTTATGTGGCGAAGACAGTTTACCCAGAGGCCTCAGTATCTTCACCTCTAAAATAGGCCGCGTGGTTCATCAATAAATGCTGGATTTAGAGATGACTACAAGAGTATGCTACCCGCACAGCAGAGCCTGGCAAGCTACCCGTGTCGTATTTGATATGCCAGATACCAGTAACAATTATAGACCTCATTCCCATGACCTGATGGAATGGTTTGAGGCTCTTTATGTTCCTGGAGCAAGCAGGTGCCCTTGGGCTCTACTAGCATGAGACAGGACATATGGAGATGTTACTGGTGCCCGCTCGAGCAAATCGATGATGAACGGGAAGACAGTGACAGTGACAGTGACAGAAAATAAAGACTAGTACAAAGAAAAGGCAGTGAATTAGCCTTTTTGATCCCCATCCTTTTATGGCCTAAAGGAGGGACATCACGTTAAACTTTCATGGATGAGTGAACTCATGAGGTCAAGAATGTTTTGTTCCTCGGAAAACGAGAGAGAGTGAAAAAGTGAGTGAGTGAGAGAGTGAGAGAGAGAGAAAGAGAGAGAGAGAAGCAAACAAGTTATGTGCAGCTTGAGGACGCACAGTGGACCCGCAGGCCTCCCACCAGCTCCATCCTCACTGTGCAGGTCTGCTGAAGGACAGAACTGATTTCTGTTCCTAGTGGGGTGGGCCGTGGGCTGCTTGGACGGTGTGTCCCAGAAGAGAAGCACCGAGTAGTCACCTGGGCCCGGAGGGTTGCTCTACTGCAGGGGCCAGGGGAGAGACCCACTGACACGGTCACTCTCTCTGTACCTACTCAGAGACCCCTTACTGGGAACTCCCCATCTCTGTGCACACTCAGAGACCCCTTACTGGGAACTCCCATCTCTGTGCACACTCAGAGACCCCTTACTGGGAACTCCCCATCTCTGTGCACACTCAGAGACCCTTACTGGGAACTCCCCATCTCTGTGCACACTCAGAGACCCCCTTACTGGAAACTCTTCCAGTGCATGTGGCATCATTTCAGTTTCCTTGTTGTTTTTCCTTGCTCAGACTGCTTGGGAAGGGTATGGGAGAGAAAATCTGTATTGCTCTCCTCAGGCCTTTTGCAAATAGCAGTCCCTTATTTCCTCAGAATGTCACCTGATAGAGCTGGCCCTGAGCGAGTGGCCGTCATTTTTAATGTGGGCTGGAACCAAGCATGAACAACCAATCTGTTCCAGTTCCACTGAGTCTTATGCGTGATTTCAAAGGTCACACATGCCAGTCCTGGATCAGCACTGCTCAAACTATTGACGCCAGGTTCCCGGGACTCACCCTCACAGACTCCTCGCGGGACTGGGCAAGGAGCCTGCCAGGCGTTTGCTTTGCCATAAGCTCCATCCCAGTGCCTCGTGAAATCTTTTTGAAATGTAATAGCTGCCTGAAGGGGGGAGAGAAGAGGACCTGCTCACAGAAACAGCTTTGTGAGCTGCGTTTCTGCCTGAGAAACTGAATTTTCCGGCTCGGTGACAGTACTCGTGGGTGTGGACGGCAAGTGTGCTGGTGGGTTCAGGAGCTGAGACGAGAATGGGTGAACTGTGGGTGGGGCAGGAGGGAGCAGCAGGGTGGGGTACTGGGAGTCCCGCTCCTCTGCCCGGGGCACCTGCAGAGATGGGGCTGGAGGGGACCCTCCCGGCCTTGGGGCACCTTATTCTGAGTGCTAAGGCGTGTGGTTTGGGTAGATACTGGCTCCCCCTGTTTTAATTATTTTTTAATGCGTCACCAAAAGATGCTCAGGGGTTACTCCTGCCTCTGTGCTTAGGGATCATTCCTGGCATGGCTTGGGGAGACCTTATGGGGTGCTGGAGATTGAACCTGGGTGGGCCACGTGCAAGGCCAACTCCCTACCGGTATACTATTCACTGGGGCCTCACGCACCCCCTCCCCTTAAAAGAGTCGCTTTTACTCCCCTGCCTCTCTCCTGGCTGTCTGTGGAAATCAGTTCTCAACAAGCCAGTGACTCAGGGGTCAGGATGCTCGCTTGAGGACTAAAGAATTCCCTGTTAGGAATGGAAGTTGGAGGTCATATAGTTGCATGTTCATGGTTATTTGTTGGGAATTAAGGGGAGGAGCCTCAGATGGGCCACGGTCAGATTAAGAGACTTAATTTTCTCTGGTCCCAAGTGAGGATCTTTCTAATACAGTTGAGTGAAGCCGTTATTGCAGGGAGCGGGAGGGTCTGAGCTAGGACTCTGAACCGACTTCACCAACTCCCTCGCACCTGGCATGCTCTTGCTCTCCAGGAGGAATAATCCCGGGGCAGGATCAGATGTGAGAGCCAGAGAAGGCCCAAGGGCCTGGAATACTCCCTGGACCATGGCCTGCCCAAAGTGCTGCTGAATCCTGCAAATTAGTTAACTCTTACATCTTATTAATTCATTTTCTTTCCTGCACCAGGGATTGAACTCACGACTATGTGCTTGGAAGGCATGAATTTGACCATTGAGCCATATCTTGGTCCTTGGCTATTTTTATATTATTATTAGAGTTATTTGAGCCATAACTGGGAATTTATTACTTTAGACTCGCAGAGTCCTGGTCATGGAAATAAGTCACCTGTGGGGTAAGACTCGCAGGTATCTCCCCTGGGCTTCTGTCGTTGTTGAACTGATGACTCCTGCCCACAAGACCTGGACTGTCCCCTAGCCACTGGCAGCCCTGACCTGCGGTGTTGATCCCCATGGGAGAAGGGCTGAGTTTGGGTATTTAACAAAACAGGGGCAAACTTTCCCCCTGAAGTACCAAGGAACAGGGTGTAGGCTCTTGGCTTTGTGGTGGCTGAGGGCTTGGTTACTGAAGCCCTGGAAGCACTTCACATTTTCTTTGGAGGTGTGGGGGGCCAGACTGTGTCACATGGAGCTTCTTTTTTTGGTGTTTTGGACCATACCTGGTGGTGCTCAGGGCTTGCTCCTGACAGGGCTCGGGGAACCGTAGGAGGCGGAGGGATTGACCCGCTTCAGCCGCTTGCAAGGCAAGTGCTTTGCCCACTGCACCATCTCTCTGGCCCCCTCAAGGGAGACTTCCGAGCATGATTATATTTTATGCTGTTGATGTCTTGGAAGTCACTGATGGGCAAACCTGCAACCTTAGTGTGGGTTAGAATGAGGAAAGAGGCTGGCCGAGCCTCTCATCCCCTTCCCAGTGGGTCCAGAGTAACGGATCGTTATGCCTGTCATTGATGTTCTCTGCTCAGCTGCCCCTACTTGCTGCAGTCTCTGGCCTGTTTCAGGAGGCCCAGTCCCCTCTCCCCCTCCTGCTGGGCATACTCGACGTGCTCCTCTCTCCCCCTGGCCATAAATAATTTGCTTCCTGTGTGGGAAAGATGGCAGAAAGGAATGCTGAGTGCTGTGTTCTTTTTTGTTGTGGGAATCAAAGTGACAGTCAGTCCGCTTCATTAAGGAAAACATTCCTTTAACGCTCATGGATTACCAAGTTACATTTAGAAGCACATTTATATTTTTAACACATGTCTCCAGAGGCGTTTTATTAATAGACTGCTGGAGAGAGCGGCAGTGGAGCTTGGAGATAATTGGTCCGGCTTCTTCTTTGGCATCAGTGCCGGGAGCACGGGGGCTGGCGGAGACAGGCAGAGCAGGCTGGTACCCGGGCCACTCCAGCCCCCGGAGTTTTGGCAGGTGCGACTCTGTTAGGGCAGGGCTGATAGGAAGGCGGGGCCAGTGCCTGTCTCTCCTGGGTCTCCCAGGACCTTTGCAGCGGGAGCAAACCGGGGCTGTTTCAGCACATAGTGGGAGGGAGATTTTCCCTATTGCTAGGTCTCAGGGTCACCCAGGGGAAGCAGAATCCGCGGCTGTCTATGCTGGACCTTTGACTGCTCAGGCAACTGCCCTAACTGCCTTCTGGCCACTTGTTTGTTGTTCTTCCTCTTCCTTCCTTCCTTCCTTCCTTCCTTCCTTCCTTCCTTCCTTCCTTCCTTCCTTCCTTCCTTCCTTCCTTCCTTCCTTCCTTCCTTCCTTCCTTCCTTCCTTCCTTCCTTCCTTCCTCCCTCCTCCCTCCCTCCCTTCCTCCCTCCCTCCCTCCCTTCCTTCCTCCCCTCCCTCCTTCCCTCCCTCCCTCCTTCCTTCCTTCCTTCTTTTTTTTCTTTCTTTTCTTCTTTCCTTTCCTTTTCTTCCCTTTTCTTGTTTGCATTCTCTGGGAGCTTGTTCTCCTAGATCGGGACCTCTGCTGGAGCAGCATCTTTGTATAGGCAGAAACATCTAAAGGCAAGAGTTGAACTTCTCTTCCTGTCTATGTTTGGGAAAATAAACCATTGGTGCTGTGATAGCACACGAGCATTCACAACAGGGCCTGTAAAACTACAAACATCTTGGCGGTTGAGTGTGGAGTGATGGCAGCAGAGAGGGGGAAAATTCGGGGCGATATTTGGAGCTGTGGTAACTGACTGATCGAAAACCATTGTGTCAGACTCCGGAGTGGGGGTCAGAGCGCATGATCTGGCCTTGGTCTTTGCTGTGGTCTCTGGGCGAGGAAGTTGTCCCCTTACTAACATTCCAGGGAATGGAAGCCAGAGGGCACGGCTCTCCCAAAGAGTCACGGAGGGTCTGGGCTGGGATTTGAACCCTGCTGGCCCGCTGTCCTCACGCCCGCCTCTGGCTGCACGCAGAACTGTGCTCGCGCCCTCCTGCCCTGTTTCAGATTTTACATTTTTCATCTTTCTTTTTTATTATTATTAAATGTTTTTGATTGAGTCATCATGAGATAGACCATTACAAAGTTGTTTATGATTGGGTTTTAGTCATACAATGTGCCCACACCCATCCCTCCACCAGGGCATGTTTCCCACCACCAATGTGCCCAGCTCCCCTCATAGCCTGCCTCTATGGCAGGCACTTTCTCTCTCTCTCTCTCTCTCTCTCTCTCTCTCTTTTTGCGCATTACAGTTTGCACTACAGACACTGAAGAGTTATCATGTATATCCCTTTATTTACTTTCAACACTCAGTTCTAGTCCAGTTTGACCATATTCTTGTCATAACATCTCTTTTCACTCTTACCTACCCCAACATTTAGATTTGAATCAGTTGCAAGCAGTGGGCAAGAGCCGGGCGAGCTGTCCCCTTATATCAAACCCGATGCCGCTACACTCTAAGCAGCTTGCTTTGGAGCAGTTTGCACGGATACAAACTTCCCCGTAATAAACCAGGGCTGCACCTGGGAGTGGTCAGGTGGGACAGTGAGTAGATGGGCGGGGCCAGGGGTTCCTTGCCCGGGGTCCAGGTGTCACAGGCCCAGTGGTTCCTCCAGTTAAGTGGCATTGACCTGGGAAGGCGTCTCCGTGGACAGGTGTCCTTGGGGTCCTCACCTGAGTTAGAGTTTCATCCTCTGAGGTTCTGAATTTCTTGGTCTTACCAGGACACAGAGCTCCAGCGTCTGGAGTAGTCTAGGGGAGACCCAGCCTGCAGGAATGTGTCTGGGGAGGTCTGAATCTGTGCGATGTGACCGAATAGCAAACAACATCTGTCTGGTGGGCGTCTTATTTCGTGCCGTACCTGGTAGTGCTCAGGGGTCCACATGGATCCAGCAGCCCACATACAAAGTGCCCATGGGCATCTGACACTGATGAGAAAAGGCCATGAAAAGCCAATGACCAAAGGTGCTCACAGCCATTACCCACCCTCATACTGTTTGTCCCCAACCCCCAGCCCCCAAGCCCACGAACCTGGTGGCCACGTCACAGCAGCTCCTCTACGCCGGACTGAAAAGCTGCTTTTCCGTAGTGGAGGTGGGTGGCGCACAAGGGTCTCTTCAAGCCTGTCGTACAGTCACACTTTCTGTGGGAAGAAACAGGAAATTCGCCAACTCAGCCGTGGACTCTGTCCTACGTTCTCTACTACTTGGGAATGGCGGGTGACACAGAGTTGTTAGTACTATTAAGGGCAGGGCTGTGGGTGGCCTTAGGACAGCCTGGAAGCCCGGTCAGTTTAGGAGGGCTGGAGTGTCAGGGGAAGTGTGTGAGTTGGCACGAGTAGGAGTGAAGTAAGCCGACAGGGAGTCCGGGCTTCGCAGAGCAGAGTTGAGGGCCCCTGGGTAGGGGGAGCATCTGTTTCCCTTTCTGGCTGCTCCTGTGTTTCGGTGCTGAGTCTCCACAGCCTGCCTGTTCTGTGTGTGCCTTGAAAACGTTGCAGCCGACTCCGTTAAAGGGCAAAGTGGAACTGGGAGGAAATGCCACTGGCTTTTCCAAGGCGCACAGAGCTGAGCAGGGGAGAGGTGTCGGGACAGCCAGGCCCAGGCCATCAGATGGTCAGGGTCTGCTGGAAACTTGGACGTGAGGAGCCCTGCGTGCTTTTGGGTCAGTGTGTGGGTTTCAGGAGGGAAAGGGGAAGGGCAGTGTCTCTTACGGGAACACGCATCCTGTGCTCAGTCTGGGCAGTGCCAGCTCCCCAGGGCTCGGTTCCAAAGCTCAGAGTCCATCTGTGAGTGACCTTTGTCTCAGCAAAGGGATCTCTGAGTAAGTGGCTCCAGGCACTGCCCCATCAGCGCAGGCCATCCAGAGATGTTAAAGCCGCGGAGGAACGTTCCTCTCGTCACGACTTCACCGTCCCTGGGACCCGCATCCGGGAACCGATCCCGTCGGCAGGAGCTTGGGCTACCCAAGCACAGACAGCAGAGAGGGAGCACCCAGGGCCCACGGCAAGACTGTGTGCGCAGGGAGCATCAAAACGTGCAGCGCCAGCTCTCAAAGCTGCTTCTGCCGAGGGTTTCCCGCTGCTTTTGTTTCTTCAGAGGTTCCCACCCGCCAGATGCTGGGGTTCAGACCCTCAGCTCCTGCCCTGGGAACCGTCTCTCCAATCATTTTTTATTTTCGTGTATTTCTTGTCTTCCCCATCCAAACCTTTAAAGTTTAAGCTACACAAGATGTATGATGTCATAGACTGATACAGTTCGGGGACTGAAAGAGGTGGAAGGCGATGTAGAAATAGGCTCCCCTCCGACCTTTGTCCCGGCACTTCCTTTCCGGGCAGCCAGTGCTCCCCACCTCTTGTCAGTCATTTGGGACACTGTATAAAGATAACAAGCTGTCACTTACAGTACAGGTCTGTTTACGTGCGGTAAACCTGCAGATACAGCCGTGTGTATGATCGCTCCTCTGCCTCCCTTTCCCATCCCTTTTCTTCCCGTTAGTCCCCTCCCCGCTTTATTACAATTGACGGTAATCGACAAAATGACATTGTGTGATTTTATTTATGGTGCACAAGGTGATGATTTAATAGTTGCATATTTTGAGATTGTCACAGTAGACAAGAGCCCAACACCTCGCATAATTACTGTTTCCTTATTGTAATAAAGCACTTATGGTTTACCCTCTCCGTAGCTGTACAGTTACACAGTGCAGTAACTCTGACAGCTGTTGCTGCACTGAAGCAGATCCCAGCTGCTCAGGGTACTCCTGAGCACTGACGCTTGTGCCCTTTACTTTCCGCCTGGTACCCTCTGCTCTTTTGTACTACAGTTGCTGTGAGTTTGATTTTTTTTTTGTGGAGCCTGGCAGTACGCAGGGCTTACTCTTGACTCTGCTCAGAGACCATTGTGCTCAGGACCGTATGGGGTGCTAGGGAATGAGCCAAAGTTATCCGCATGCAAGGCAAGTACCTTACCCGCTGTACCTCCCTCTGGCCCCAAGATTGGCATTTTTATCATTACCATTATTGTTTGGTCCGCACACAGTGACGTTCAGGGGTTCCTTCTGGCTCCGCACTCAGGAATCACTGCTGGTGGTGCTCGGGGGGCCATATGGGATTGAACTTTGGTCTGCCCTACACACTTAGGCTATCTCTCGGCCCCCAAAATGGAAAATGGCATTTTTAGCTTCCATATATGGTTGTCTTTGACTTCATTAAGAATAACGCCCTCCAGGTCCGTCTGTAGCAAGTGGCTGGATTCCCTTTGTTCTCATGGCTGTTAGGGTATCTGTATCCCGCATGCCTTGATTCTCTCTCTGGCTCTGTCTCTCCTCCTCTGTCTCTCTGTCTCTGTCTCTTTCTCTCTTTGCTTCTCTCTCTGTCTCTGTCTCTTTCTGCTTCTCTCTCTCTCACACACAACCGGAAATAAGAGTAGACATCTCTTCACGATCATGATCACGATCTTCCCGTTGATCATCTATTTGCTAGAGCGGGCACCAGTAATATCTCCATATGTCTGTCTCATGCCAGTAGAGCCATCTCTACTGGCATCTCTTAGATTCTAATTTCATCTCTTTAGGATATATACCCAGAAGTGGGACCTCTGAACTGTATGGTAAAGCTGTTTTTAATTTTTTTTCAGAAACAAACACACTGTTTCTTTGTGGCAGAACCATTTTGCTTCCTCATTAACAGTGCCAATGAGTTCCTTTCTTCCCATATCCTTAGCAACTCTAGCTCTTATATTTTTGGTGATAGGCGTTTTGACAGGTGTGAAGTGATGTATCACTTGGGTCTTGAGTTGCCTGCCTGATAAATGCCCAATATGTAATATTATTACATATTGGGCATTTATTTGCATGTTGAGTTTGGAAAATGTCTGCTTCAGGCTCTCTGCCTATTTTTAATTGCTTGTGAATTATATGAGTTTGTTAGACATTTTGGGTCATAACTCCTTATCTGATGTTGGTTTGCAAATATTTTTTTCTATTCCATAGATCACTTTTTCATTTTGTTGATTGTTTCCTATACTATTCTGAAGCTTTATAGTTTGATGTAGGTATGTTTTTGCTTTTTATTGTGCTTTTTGATGTCATATACAAGAAAATTGTTGCCAAGAACAGTGTCATAGAGGTTTTTTCTTGGAGTTTCATGGTTTCAGGTCTTATGTATAAGTCTTGATCCATGTCAAATTAGTTTTAGTGGGTGGTGTATGATAGTGGCCCGTTCTTTTTTTTGTTTGATTGGTTTTGGATCACACCGGTGGTACTTAGGAGTTACTCCTGGCTCTGCACTTAGGAATTTCCTGGTTGTGCTTAAGGGACCATTGGGATGTTGGGAATGAAACCTGGGTCAGCCACGGGCAAGGCAAACAGCCGACCCACTTTACTGTCTCTCTGGCCCCAATAGGGGCCCTGTTTTACTCTTTATTTGTTATCCAGTTTTCTCCGCACTATTTGTTGAACCCAGTAGTCTTTCCGATTGAATTTCCTAGCAAGTGCTATTGGTGATTTTGTATAGGCTTATTTCTGAGTTCTTCTGATTTGTTGTTCTGGCTCTTTTTGTGATAGTGTTACAAGATTATGTTTTAGGGATACACACAATATCATACTTCTTCAGTGCACCAATAAAATTGTTTTTTTTATTGCAAAGTACCAATAAAAAGTGTTTCTTTCAGTCCTCCCCACACCCTCAGCTCTGATCAAAGCCAGAGGGTCTGGTTTCCTTCGATTTTGTTCCCTTGCTTTGATTTATTGTGTCTCACCTATGAGGGGAATCATTATGTGTTTGTCTTTCTCTACCTCATTTTGCACAACCCCTCTGGTTTTATATGTTTTATGCCAATACCATACTGTTTTGGTTAATATCACTTTATAATGTAGTTTGGCGTCAGTGTCTGATGCTATTTTTTCTTTCTTTTACAAATGGCTTTGGCTATTTGGACTTTTAGTTGGTCCTTCTAAATTTTAGGATTGTTTGCTATTTCTGTGAAAAATGTTAGTGAGATTTTGATAGGGATTGAATTGGGTGTGTGTATTGCTCTGGTACTAAGAATATTTCAATATTACTATTCTTCCTCTTCAGGGGTAAAGGACATCTTGCCATTATCTGTCTTTTTTTCTTTTTTTTGGGGGGTCACACCCGGCAATGCTCAGGGGTTATTCCTGGCTCTTCGCTCAGGAATTACTCCTGGCAGAACTCGGGGGACCATGTGGGATGCCGGGATCGAACCCGGGTGACCGCGTGCAAGGCAAACGCCCTACCCACTGCGCTATTGTTCCAGCTCCCCATTATTTGTCTTTTTATGAGTGTTTTAAACTTTTCATTGTATGAGGTTTCCTAGGTTAATCTCATTCATAAGTATTCTGTTGTTTCTGATGTTATGGCAAATGAGTATTTTCATTTCTTATTCAGATATAAGTTCTTCAGATATTAGTATAGAAACAGTTGATTTTATAGTAACATAATTGATTTCTGTACTTTTATTTTTTATCCTGCAGTGTTACTGAAATTATTGATTAATTCTAACAGCTTTTAATAGTCCGTAGGGTTTTCTGTAAATGAGAGAGTGAGAGAGAGAGTGAGAGAGAGAGAGAGAGGTTGGCACTATGGCTTTAGTGCTAGTTCTGATTTGATATGGCTTTAGTAGTAGTTCTGCATCTTCCACCCTGTCTGAACCCTCAGGCACTGCTGGGTGTGGCCTTGTGGCTCCCAGGTACAGTACTGGTTGGCCAGTCATCACCAGGAGTGGTCCTGACTCCCCCTGAGCACTGCTGTGTGCAGCCTCTAAAAATACATACATCATCCTAAATAGGTTCACTTTTTCCTTACTGAGCTGAATGCCTTTCATTATAATTACTATTTTTGTTTTGGGGGCCACATTGTGGTGCTCAGGGCTTAGTCCTGCCCTCTGCTCAGGGCCACTCTTGGTTGTGCTGAGGGACCATGCAGTGCTGGGCTCATACTCCTGCATCCAAAGCCTAAACTCCAGCCCATTTCATGTTTGTTCCTTTGTATGGATGCACTTGCTAAAGTTACCTGTGCTGTGGACAGGACCAGTGGGAGGCAGGTGCCCTGGCTTCTTCCTGGAGCAAGTCTTTGAGTTCTCACGATTGAGGATATTAACTGTGGGTTTGTCATACTTAGTCATGTTTGTTAAGCTCTGTGCCTTCCATGCCCAGTTTGAAAAGTGTATGTGGTGGTGGAGAGGTGGGGGAGATTGAACTCATACATGCATGGTCAAAATGGCGGCCCTGCACACACAGCGATTGGTCTTAGGGAGAGGACTACAGTACCCAGGATTCTTAGTGCATTCCACAGAGACTGCATTTGAGACCCTGGATCTTACCAAGCTGACCTCTCCTGCCCAGGTAGGATGCCGAGGGAGTGGCTTCCCAGGTGGCATCAAGTTAATCCTCCCTTCCATATTGCATTGAACCAACACTTTGGACTCTGTTACTGGATCTCAATGGCAGACTAACTACTCGAACAACATTGACAACACAACATACCCCTAAAGCACACAAAAACTAGCATCTCCATAGACCCGTCTGGCAGTAAGAAAGGACCAGTGCTCTAGAAGGATTGACTTCCAGACCACCATAGCATCATGGGGAAGCAGCGCAGAGCCCCTCCTCGAAGAATGGAAGAAAACAGGCCCAAAACCTCAACTAGGAATACCCACATTCATAATTTCTCTGACAAAGAATTCAGAGAAGAAATGGTGAGGCTGTTTAATGAGCTTAAAGAAACAAGGGAACAGATATCCACTAAAATACAAGAGGGCATGAAAGAAACAGTGGAGCGGAAAGCCAATAAAATATGGGGAGGGAATGATAGTAGAAAAAAGAAAACTAGAAACAGAAATGTCATCAATAAAAATCTCGGTAGAGGAAATGAAAAACACAGTGGGTGCCCTTGACAGCAGAATGACCGCACCTGAAGACAGAATCAGTGAGAATGAGGATGAGCTGCAGAAAGTGCTCAGGGAAATACCATAGATTTTTAAAAAGACCATAAAATGGATCAGCAGTGGAACAGAGAATATTGGGATGAATTCAAGAGGAACAACATAAAAATCATTGGAGTCCAAGAGGGACAGGGAGGCAACCCCAAAGAAATAGGAACAGTTAAAGGCATCCTTGCTGAAAAGCTCCCAGAGTTAAAGAATGCAGACGTCCAGAGCCAAGAAGCCCGAAGGGTACCAGCAAGAAGAGACTCCAATAAAAGACTCCAAGACATGTCCTAGTCAGAACAACAATGCCATAGATAGAGACACAATTCTTTATGCAGCAAGATCAAAGAAGGAAATTTCATACAAAGGAACATCCATTCGATTTACAGCAGACCTATCAGAGAGACCCTCTGAGCTGGAAGGTAGTAGATAGTGAAAGAACTCAATGAAATAAAGGCCTGACCAAGAATTCTTTACCCAGCTAGACTCTCATTCAGATTTGAAGGACAGATACACAGTTTCATGGATAAACCACAGCTCAGGAACTTCATAGACTCAAAACCAACTTTGAGCTCATACATGCAAGAGCACATGTGAGGCAAGTGCTCTATTGCTAAACCACGTCCTTGACCCGTATTCTGCTTCTGTTGGACTCATTGTTCTTAATAGGTTGGTGACCTCAGCTGGCACAGACGGAGAGACAGCCAAGTAAAAGGGAAGGAATAGGAGAAGTTTATTGGTGTGCGCTCCTGGGGCGGACCCTATTGGCCTCTGGTGAGGCGGGGATAGAGCCGCAGCCTGGGAGAGACTGAGCAGGATTCTTAAACTGTCTTTTTTTTTTTTTTTTTTTTTTTTTTTGGTCACACCCGGCAATGCTCAGGGAATTCTCCTGGCCTGCACTCAGGAATACTCCTGGCGTGCTCGGGGAACCATATGGGATGCTGGGGATCGAACCGGCCGCATGGGCCAGCCGCATGCAAGGCAAACGCCCTACCCACTGGACTATTGCTCCAGCCCTCTTAAACTGTCTTGAGCAGGAAAAGGGACTCAAGACTTGTGGAACCGGTGTGCTTGGTGTGGCTCTTGTTATCTGTAGGGGCGGGTGTCGATGTGGAGAGGCCCTGGAATGCAGTCTGGGAGCTTCCTGGTGCCGGTGGGCCATGAGTCCTGTCTTCCATGCTGGGGGCAAGGTGATCTCTGATTCTGGAATGCTGCTGTCTCATCAGCTGATTGCTGTTTGGTCCCGGTTGCCATTTTGTCTGCTTGAACCTTATAGTTCTGTGCATCTCTCTTAGGTCCTTGAGGTCTATAGTACACTATATTCCACATTATAACCCTTCATTTTTGTGGGGTAACATTGTGTGGCTGATGTGCTTGAAGCCCACAGCTCCTTATCTGGTCCTTGTTGAGGGTGAGGTTGGAAAGCAGAGATAAATGCGTCTACTGTGTCCCTGCCTTTTGCTCCCTTCAGATCTGTTAGAACATGGTTCATATTTGGGCGCGCCCGATGCTGGTGCCTGTGCTTATGACATCTCCATGTGAAGGGTCCCCAAACTAACAAAAAGTGCCACTGTCATTACTCCTTAGCTTTAGTCATTGAAATGGAACTGTTTTCATGTGAATTCTCTCGCAGTATCTGGCTACTCTTTTTTATGTTTGTTTTGTTTTGCTTTTTTTGGGTCACAATGCTCAGGGCAATGCTCAGGGGCTTTCTCTTGGCTCTGCACTCAGGAATTACTCCTGGTGGTACTTGGGGACCATATGGGATGCGCGGGATTGAACCCGGATGGCACGGGCCGGCTGCGTACAAGGCAAACGCCCTACCTGCTGGACCATCACTCCGGCCCCTACTCTTTTTTTTTTTTTTTTTTGGTCATACCTGGCAATGCTCAGGGGGTTACTCCTGGCTCTGCACTCAGGAATTACTTCTGACAATGCTCAGGGGACCATATGGGGCATGCTGGGGATCGAACCTGGGTTGACAGCATGCAAGGCAAATGCCCAATGTACTGTCCTCTGGCCCTGTATCTGGCTACTTACTTTGCTTTCAACATCTTTAACCTACAGTCCTGGGGCGGGGGAGGGGGTGGGGGAGTGTCTATTATCTCTGTTGTACTTGAGGCCAGAAACATTAAGAAACTTCGGATAAGGTCAGTAGCTGTGAGGCGACAGAACCAGGGCTTGAACTTCCAGCCTATAGCTGTTGGACGCTGCTGTCCCACCAGCCGTGTTTGGCTTTCCCCCATTCATACATTTCCACAGGCTCCTGAAGGCCTCAGAGGGGACTCGGTGTGAAGCACAGAGCAAGGAGATGGCGGTTGGGGGAACCGCTTCTGTGGGGTAACATTGAGTCGCTGAGTTTATTCTTGCGTGTGCTGGCAGGGGAGAAACAGGGAATGTCCGTTTAGCCGGTGCCCGCTGTGGGAACAGGAGCCCCCTTCAACAAGCGCTGCAAGTGATTCCTTGCTGGGAAAATGGGGTTGGTGCAGCCAGCCACAGGTACCGACTGTGGCAGTGTTCCTTTGTGAGGAAGTTCCTGCATAGAGCTGCGGACTGCGGCTGGTTTGGAAATCGGTGCCGAATAATTAGTGTGATTTCGTGTTCTCGCAGAACCTGCGTTTAGGAGACCAGTGTGGCTACAAATAATAGAAGGGGAGGTTGTTTTCCCCTGCTGTTTTGAAACTTGTAAAATGTCACATTGTCACCTCCTGTCACGGTGACAAAGAGGCTTTTGTAATGATCTTAGTATCTAGCTACAGGCTCTCAAAGCGGCCTGTGGCCCCACAGGCTTCCTAGCTAGGAATGCTTTTAAAGCACAGCTCAGCCTGCCCTGCTATCAGAGAATAATAATGGCAGAGATGCTGCTTCAGCTGCAGGGAGTACAGAGGCTGCGCTAAGTGTCGGGATGGTGCACACGCCTGGGGCCAGTGTCACGGAGGAGACTTGTTTGCTGGGCCTGAATAAAGGGGTGCCAGGTGAGGTGCCCTTGAGCTTAGCTAATACTGTGCTACTGGCTTTGATTTTGGTTAAGGCTGGAGCCCTTTGCGGTAGGGACTTGGCTGTCTGCCTTATAGTACCTCCGATGTGTCCAAAGACTTGCGAGTTGGGTTGTTCTCGAATGGGACCAGAAGTCTGGAAATAAATGAGAAGGCAGGGAGTCAGATGATCGGCACTTGCGAATGTCCGGCTTCCCATACTTAGAGCTGATGATCAGTTTGAAGACTCAGGTGATAGTTCCTGATTGTGTGTGTGTGTGTGTGTGTTGGGTCACACCTGCAGTGTGGGGGGTTCTCAGACCTGCAGGGCACCTGCTCCCCTATGAGTGGCAGTTCCAGGCCCAACTCAGGTGGATTCTTCCCCCAAATGCCAGCAGAGCAAATGCTTTTGTGGCTGCCCCAGACTCCTGACCTCCCCTTTCACCACGAACACGATGCCGCGAGATACCTGGTGGCAAGGAGCCAACCCCTGCCGGGAGCCGTGGTGCTGAGCACGAAGGAATCGAGTCGAAGCCCTGCTTCCAAGGAGTGTGGTTCCACCTCCTGCTGCTCACCCTGGGCCTTAGGAATCAGCTGTGCCGAGTCTGCGCCACGTGGAACTGTCTGTGGCAGCAGAGGAGGGCAGGGAGCAGAATGACGTGGCACTCTCGGCTGGTGGCACTCGGCCCTCCTGGAGATGAATTCCTCCAGATTCCCAGAACGGTTCCTGCTGGCCAAGCGTGTCAGCCGTTGTCGGCCTGAGCAGGTGACGGGAAGGGCTGTGACTTCCTGGAGACACGGGCCTGTTGGTTCCTCTGCACCACTCTTATGGGGGCTTAAAGCGTGTCCACCAGCAGGAATGCAAGGGAGCAAGATCCCTGTGCTTCCCGAGGGCAGCAAGCCCACCGGGGTGTTGGTTACAAGTCATTTTTGGGCCGGAGTAATAGTACAGTAGGTAGGGCACTTGCCTTGCACATGGCTGACCGGGTCAAATCCCTGGCACTACATATGGTCCCCTGGTCCCAGCCAAGAGTGACCCCTGGGCACAGAGCACAGCTGAGTGTGGCCTCACCCAATAATAAAAGCCAATCTGTGCTTTTCAGAAAACTAAGTAGAACTTCCAGAGCCACCTCTTAGTGTTCACTTGAAAAGGCCTATGTACACCTGTATTCACTGCAGCAGCTAGAACAGCATCTGGGATGTGGAGACAACGCAAAGGTCCAGCCACAGATGAGTGGATGAAGAGGTTGTGGTATATCTATGCAATGGAATACCATGCAGTCACAAAGAGGAAAAAAGAAATTTTGTTGTTTTTTACAGTTTGGATAGAACTGGAGGGCATCGTGTTAGAGAAAGAAGTCAGAGGTAGAAGGTCGTTTGGGACAATCTCATCTGTGCAAGACAATCTCAATGACTCTCTGTGCAATAGACAGTCTCAATGACAAGCCCTTGGTTCTTGATTATGAAACAGATTCCCAAGTAGTGGGGGAGGTGTTGAGGGAGGGAGAAAGACAGGAGTGGCCCAGGAGATACAGTGTCCTGTTGTCAAACCACAAGCGTCAACACTGTGGTAACCACCTTACTAAGCTGAATAATGATTGCGCCTCCAGAGACCGTTTGGCTGATTCCTGTCCCGGTGCCCATGGCCTCCAGCACTCGGGTGCGTGTTTGCATTCCTCCTTCCTCCTGCCTGTCAGCCGTGGAGCAGCCACAGTGACCGCTGTGTGCCCAGCTGTCCGGGTGCCTTCCAGAAGCCTCGGAAACGTCCGGCCGCCAGCTGGAAGCTCCATTTTGCGGGCTCCGTCCAAGTGTGCGGGGCAGCCCGGAGTCTCAGTTACCAGCCAGGAGATTCTGCTGTTAATCAGTAAAGCATTTTTGCTCTGTTGGTTATGTTTCTGAAAGTTACGGAAGAGGTTTTTTTTTTTAAGATCCAGATGGACTGATGTGTTTTTTAATTGTACTCCCAGCATGAACCAATATTTCTTCATGGATCAACAGGGAACTTGGCAGGGGACCTCTGCCCAGCCCCTGTCGGCCACTCGCCTGGGCTTCACCTCGGTGCTTCCTTCCTACCTTCCTTCCTTCCTTCCTTCCTTCCTTCCTTCCTTCCTTCCTTCCTTCCTTCCTTCCTTCCTTCCTTCCTTCCTTCCTTCCTCCTTCCTTCCTTCCTTCCTTCCTTCCTCCTTCCTTCCTTCCTTCCTTCCTTCTTCCTTCCTCCTTTTCCTTCCTTCCTTCCTTCCTTCCTCCTTCCTTCCTTCCTTCCTTCCTTCCTTCCTTCCTTCCTTCCTTCTCTCTCCCTCCCTCCCTCCCTCCCTCCCTCCCTCCCTCCCTCCCTCTTTCCTCCTTCCTTCCTCCTTCCTTCCTTCCTTCCTTCCTCCTTCCTTCCTTCCTTCTCTCTTCCTTCCTTTCTCCTTCTTCCTTCCTTCCTTCTCTTCCTTCCTTCCTTTCTCTCTCTCTTTCTTTCTTTCTTCTTTCCTTTTTTGGGTCACACCCAGCAATGCTCAGGGGTTACTCCTGGCTCTGCACCCAGAAATCACTCCTGGCATTGCTTGGGGGACCATATGGGATACCGAGGAATCGAACCCAGGTCTGCCGTGTGCAAGGGAAACGCCCTCCCTGCTGTACTATTGCTCCAGCCCCAGCGCTTCTTTGTTCACTGGGCCTGTGTCCCTAGTGGCCGCTCTGGGAGAAGCAGTGCAGGGCGGGTCGTTCAGGATGTATCTTGCCTGGGGCACCTACCTGGGAGGGGTTGGAAGCTGGGGGTGATGTGAGTGGGCATCGTTTCAGGGGATTGTCAGGTTTATTTACTTATTTATTCCTGCTCAAAGACACATGTTATGCTAATCCCAATTCCCCACCAGGTACTTCAAAAATCAGAAAAAGGATAAAGTCAGAAATGCAAAGCAGGCCGGCTGGTGGTCGGGCAAGCACTTCCCCGTGCTGTGTATGGGTTTCATCTCCCTAAATATTCTGCTTTTTGTGGGGCCACAAGATGACCAGCAGCGTCTTTCTCCCTGAGGGGCCCCATTCAGAGTCCACCAGCTGACCTTGGCCAGCTGCCCCTCACAGCCGTCTGCCTGCTGAAAGCCCCGTGCTGAGGACTGTCATTGCTGTTACGGTCCTCTTCCTGCTGCTTTCTGCTTCCCTAATCTTGGGGGCGCTTTCTTCCCCTCCTTTGCCTAGTTAACGGCATTGTATCAGCGTCTGTAATTGGCTCCTCTGATTAGAGGCTGAGCAGTCCCGAGACCCAGATGTGTGGGGCAGCGCCTGTGTGAGCACAAAGGCCTCCGAGCGGACAGAGCTGAGAGTGTGAATTCCAGCCTCCAAGTCAGCAGACACTCAGGAAAAGCTGACGGTTCCCTGGGAATGTGAAGTCAGAGAAAACTGATGTGTCAGCCTGAAAGCACCCAGGCACAAGAATACTCCGAGCTTTTTGTCTGGGCCACGCCTTCAAGACACTCAAGGGACTCGCCTACTTTAGGGCAAGTGGTCCACCCAACTGAGCATCTACACACACACACACGCCACACACACACACACACACGCATTACACACACACAGCTGCGCCTACACACATACACACACGCACATGCCACACACACACACACACTGTTTGACCAGGCACCCTCTGGTGTCGACACTTTGACACGTGAACTGAACTGTCACTAGTATCACTTCTTAAAGGCCCACCTGAATCTCGCCTGCTGCACCATGTGTTTTTCCTGACTACATCCAGGGACGTGTGCCTCAGCCTTGCTAGGTTCTTCTGACTTGACTTGGTGCCACCAGCGTTCCATGTGACCCCACTTCCTCTTTCCTTAAGTTATTCCTGGGGCTGGAGCCATAGCACAGCTGGAACCATAGTACAGCTGATCCAGGTTCGATCGTCGGCATCCCATATGTCCCCTGAGCACCGCCAGGAGTAATTCCTGAGTGCAGAGCCAGGAGTAACCCTTGAGCATTGCCAGGTGTGACCCAGAAAGCAAAAAAAAATTTTTTATTTTTTAATTTTTTTTTGGGTCACCCACGCCGGTGTTACTCATGGCTCGCCTCAGGTTGGTGCTAGGGGAGTGGGTGCCGGTGAGGAGGCAGCCGGCTGTTGCGGCCGCTCCGGGCTAGAAAGCAAAAATAATAAAAAAAAAACAACACAAAAGTGTTTGTGCCAAGAAGTATTTTTGTGCCTTCTGCCAGGTTTGGTAGACAGAGACTGTTATGTCCCCTCCCTGGTCGTGCCTGATCCGTGGGAGGTATCTGCCTGTCTGACCAGAGCCTGACGGCTCAGGCTGGGATGAGAGACTGAGTGTGGCCAGCAGTGGAGGTGCAGGAGAATTTGGGATCCTGCTTCCTGAGTTTGGTGTCAAGTGGGTGCCCCTTCTCCCGGGTTGCCTTCAATGGTTGTATCTGCAGTGTGTGCAGGGCTGGGCAGTCTGCTTGGTCACACAGCTTCGAGCAACTTGCTCTTTCTTGACCACCACCGGCTGTTTGTCAATGGGAGAATTTGCAGGCTTGGGTCTGGTGAGGATGAGTGAGGGGCTGGGGGCAGTGATGACCGTAGCGGGCGCCGGGGAAACTCTGAGTTTCCTATTCTAGTTTCTTCACCAAGGGACCATCAACATTTGCCCTTGGCCTGTTTCCTTTAGCATAGTAGCATCAAGGTTCATCCATCTAGAGCATCTGTCAGAGATTCTTCCTTCTGGCATTTGAACAGTGACCGTTGTATGTGTCGCCTGTTTGCTGTTTGGCCTTTACTTGTCAGTGGACATGTGGGTTAATACCCCTTTTGGCTGATGTGAACGTGGAGCAATGAATGTTGGTGTGCCAATATTTGTTGACACCCTCCTGTGGATTTTTTTTTTTTTTTTTGCTTTTTGGGTCACACCCGGCGATGCTCAGGGGTTTCTCCTGGCTCAGCACTCAGGAATTCCTCCTGGCGGTGCTCGGGGACCATATGGGATGCCGGGATCGAACCCGGGCAGGCACAGGCAGGCCGCTTGCAAGACAAACGCCCTGCAAGACAAACGCCCTACCCTCTGGGCTATCACTCCGGCCCCTCCTGTGGATTCTTTTGGGTATTTTCTTAGTTCCTACTCATTGTAGGGTCCTTAGAAGATGACATGGCTTAATACATGTAAAGCAATTTCTGCCATGTAAACATTTTTTAAGTAGAAAATACTAGCTTTCATCAAGATGGAGTCTGAATTTGGTTGTTTTTAAATCAGGGGAGGAAGATTAAAAATGCGGGGTTAGGACCGGAGTGATCGTACAGCAGGTAGCGTGTTTGCCTCACACATGGCTGACCCAGGTTCCATCCCTGGCACCCCATATAGTCTCCTGAGCCCTGCCCGGAGTGATCCTGAGCACAGAGCCAGGAGTATGTCCTGAGCAGTGCCAAGTAAAAATAAAATTTAAAAATGCCAGGATAAGGGCCTATGCCCCAGGATCTTACAGCCTGGACTGAAGCTTTGGGGATGGTTGGACTGAAGCTCTGGGGCCTGTTGGGATTCCTTCCCCAGCCAGGCTCTGCGCCCTGATGTTTAGGCAAATCCCATTCTTTCACTTGAACAGGCGCATGGCTTGTGCACGCTGAGAAAGAGGCTCTGTAAGGACAGTGATGTGTGCCTGCCTCTGGTGATACAATTGAGTCCATCTCTGTCAGAAGGGACACACCTTCGGCAGAGCCGCCCAACCTGGGGAGCATGGTCTGGGAGCAGCCGGTTGTGTGTGTGTGTGTGTGTGTGTATGTGTGTGTGTGTGTGTGTGTATGTATGGTGTGCACATGCCTGTGTGCATGTGAATCTGTGCATGTGCTTGTGTGTTTGTGCGTGTGTATATGCCCATATGCGTGTGTGTGTGCGTGTGTATATGCGTGTGTGTATGCTTATGTGTCAAGCCTTGGTTTCTGAAGGCTTTTGCTTCACCTGCTCCTGCCTGTCCTTGGTGTCTCACGCTTCGATTTTTTTATTGATCTCTGTAGGCTTACCTCTGTCTCTCCCATGGGGAAATCAAAGCCGGACTTCCCTTCTTACTTGCATGCCTGTAGTTTACTGAGAAGGGCCGTGTGACATTCTCGAAATACTGTCTGTGAAGGTTTACCTTTAAAATAAAAGTGCTTAAGATTACGGGCAGCAGAGAGATGGGCCCGTGGCCAGCAGCAGTACAGACTCCCTGATGGCACAGATGCCGCAGTCGGGGTGGGCCCCGCCCGGCTCAGAGTTGTCACATCCTGGCCAGAGACGGGTGTCAGGATTCCCCACCGTGCACACAGGCCCTCTGCTGCTTTGCTGCTCACGGCATGTTGCCTCCTGCCAAGCTCTAAGGGGTGCAGTATCCTGCGCTTAGGCTGTATTTGGGGGCGCAGTATCCTGTCCCGAGGAAGGCAGGCTTGGTGGTGAGCAGGATTTGAGAAAGGGTCCCCTGCAGGCCCATTGGCTGGCTCTGGCTAGACTGAGACCTGCTGTGACTGACTGCAGTGTCCACACGGGGCAGGACTTGAGGGTCAGAGCACTCCTTGCAGATGTGGGAACCCCTCCTCAGAGCTGGGCGTTGGGGAGGGGTCACTCCTGCAGTGCTGGCCTGGAGGTTTGTGCTCAGGGCTCAGGGGCAGTGCTCAGGGGCCAGCACAGCCACACTTGGTGGTCTCTGAGGACCAGCCTGTGTCTGAGACCCAAGGTGGACTCTCACACATGCCTGGACGTGTGTTCCTACTCAGCTATCCTTCCACCCAGCATGTTTATTTTGTGTTTTGGGGGCGTCACCCAGTGATGCTCACGAGTACTCCTGGCTCTGTATTCAGGAATTCATTCCTGGTAGGGCTCAGGGGACTCTGTGGGATGCCTGGCATTGAACCCGGGTCGGCCACGCACAAGCCAGGTGCCCTACTTGCTGTACAACCTGTCACTCCAACTCATGTTGTCTATTTAAAAATGTTCTTTTGACTAGGGTTTGTGGGCCCACTTGGCAGTGCTCATGGGCTGCTCTGTCTCTGTGCTCTGGGCTACTCCTGGTGGTGCCCAGGGAAGCGTGACCTGGGCCTCCCACAAGCAAAGCCTGCAGTGCCGACTGAGATCTTCCCGGCACCCAGGAGTGCGAAATTCTGCTACTTCGACCCGTCTACCAGGACCTCCATTTACCCAACTCTGCAGTGGTAATAGCTGCAGTTGCCACCGCTCTCTGCATAAAAAAACAGCTTGGTATGGGGAGTGTTGCAGGGAGGAGGCCGAGGGGCTATGCAGGCAGGCTCAGCGGCAGATAGATTTGAATGCTATAAATGGGGCAGGAGATGGAAGTTTAATCTTTGCAATCGGATCCCATTTGTTCCGTCTCAGGACTTGGGAAATCGATGAAATGAGTTAATTGTACATTCTCGTTTTTCCCCACCGGTGTGCCTGCTCTCTGGGCTTCAGACAAAAGCTTAACTCCCATGCACTTTAAGCTAAAATAGCATTTTGCGATGCCAGGGAGATAAGAGCAGCGGCCTGAGTTGCTGGCAACGGGATAACGGTGAAAGGGGGCCGGAGGCCGAGGGGGCTCTCAGGAGGCCGCAGCCGTGATTCCGTCCCGCAGGGCCTTTAGTCTCCCGGGCGCCCAGATACTTTGGGGACATTCTTTCACGCACAGAAGTGAGCTGGCTTTTCTCTGAGCCTGCTGGTGACGAGGCCGGCCTGGTTTACAGACAGGGAGGAGAGGAACTCACAGGCTGCTTGACTTGAATCATTAAAGCCTCACCAGACCAGTGCTCGGGGACCCAGTCGCTGCGACTCTGCTCTTGTCTCTGCTCGTGTGGTCATCTGCCTGCTCCCAGGGCGGCCCAGCCCTGCGGGCTCCAGGGAGGACAGTCTGCCGCAGCCCTGGGAGACCTCTGGGAGGGAGTGAGCAGGCCAGGCTGCGGTCCCTGCTTGAGGAGGAGGACAGGCTTCCTGAGCTGGGCCTTTCTGTTCGGGCCATCGTTCTGTGCCAGCCTCAGAGAGCTGGGAATATTTCTGGGTGTGGAAGGGGGCTGTCGAAAATGCCTGTTGGAGGCCCGGAGAGGGGCGCAGGGGGTGTTCAGGTGCTGATCTTGCATGTAGCTGACTCTGGTTTCATGCAAGCACAGTCGATGATGGTCTCCCTGATCGTACATGGCAGCAGAGCCTCCAGGCTGGGGGAGTGCTGGGACCCAAACTCTGGGAGGCTGGTGCTCTGGTGCCCAGAGTTATCCCTCTGGCCCTCGGCTTGAGGAGGCTCTGCCCAGGCAGTCTGTGAAGTAGCTGGGAGGTTGACTGGGACAGAGAATGAGATTCTGGCAGAGATAATGACTCTGACAGCTGGAGAGTTTGTCCTGCCAGAACCCAGGAGCAGCAGCCCAGAAGGCACCAGGGACCCTGGCTCGGTGCCCGGCCTGCACCTGAATCAGCTCTGCCCCATGCCTGACTCTGAGCCCTGCTCAGCCCTGACCTATGCCCGGCCCCATAGCCAACTCAGCTCTGCTCTGTGCCCGATCCCATGCCCGACTAGCTCTGTTCTGTGCCCGACCCTGTGCCCGACTCAGCTCTGCCTGTCCGCGCCCACTCAGCCCTGTCCTGTTGTGGACCCGCCCCTACTCGCAGTGGCCTCTGAGAGAGCCTCTCCCGCTCTGTTCTAAGGCAGAGGTTTCCCAAGACTTCCTGGGTGGGTTACACTAACAGTTTGAAATTGGGTGAAACTTTTCCAGGAAAGCTGCAAGCTACAAACCTGACAGTCATTGAAATAAAGATGATGGAGCCTGGCAACCGTGGGTCAGTTTCTATATCACTCTGGTTCTGCTGGATTTGTATCTCTGCTGAAAAATGAGCTGTGAGTGGAGTCACCTTCCCCCAGCGCTCTTGGTTCTGTCTCTAGGCGCAGAGCGCACAGGGGAAGCTGCGGGGTCTCCAAGCCGCCTGTATGTGGATGGTGGAAAATATTGGGTGAAGCCTCCCTCCACACTGAGAACACGGCCCAGAACTCATTGTGAATGATAGCATTTATAATTAGTGAGGAACCGCTTTTGCTATTGTGGGAAGCCCTAGACTTTTCCCCCTGGCAATTTGAACATTATTCTTCACCCTGAAGGACAAGAGCCCCGCAAAGATAAACAGATGACATAATCTTTGCTGGTGTATGTTCCCTGAGCTAAATGGTTTTTGTAGCAATTTGTCTGAGAAAGAGAGAGAGAGAGAGAGAGGAGAAGAGAGAGGAGAGACAGAGAGAGAGAGAGAGAGAGAGAGAGAGAGAGAGAGAGAGAGAGAGAGAGAGAGAGAGAGAGAGAGAGGGGGGCCCAGAGGCTTCACCCGTGAACTCCCAGGCTCCGTGTGAGCGCCGCGGGGAGCAGCCCGCAAGCACAAAGATAAGCCGAGCGTCACCCCCGTGCGCCCCTCACCAAACAGTGAGTCTTCATTTAATAAATTAACCTTTGATGACCATCTCTTGCTTCACAGCAGGGATCTAATTAAGCCAAGGTCTTTTTTTAAGTGGTGCTTTTAGCTAAAGACATTCTCATGTTTCCTTTCGTAAAAAGCCGCCTTCCCACTAAATCCTGCCCCTGGCGCCTTTCGCTGTAATCCCGCTCCCCGCACACAGTTGGACACTACCTAGATTCAAAGCTAAGTTGTGGCATATAAGTGACTTGCTGTAATGATGATTTTTCTCTCGGTGTTTTCTTTATGGCAGTGACTAGCTGCCATAAAGACACTCAGTTGACGGTAACTAACAGCTTGGTGGCTGCTTTCGGCTGCACTTTGGTGGGTCTCCCAGCTCCATCTGAGTCACCTTTTCATTGGAATCCAGATAACCTGGGCAGTAGGTATGTGGGGGAACGCCGCAGGGGTCCCCGACAGTGTCAGGACTGAAGTTCTCTCCTACCTCCGAGGACGCCGGGAGAACAGATGAAAACTCACGAGTCCCGTGCAGTTCTGAAAATGGCTTTTAATAGTACAAAAGCTCTTCCACAGCAATCCAATATAATGAACAAACTCTAGCTCTGGTCTGAATTTAGATCATACAAAAGAGCCTAAGTCTCCCACCAAAGAGAGAGAGGATCTCACCCGAGCTGAGTCCTACCCAGAAGGAGCAAAAGGCCAAAGAGCAAAAAGCCAAAAGCCAAAAGCAAAAGGCTGAGGGAGCCAAAAGCCGAAAGCTTAAAAGGCCCAAAAGGCAAAAGTGAAGGGGCCTCAAGTCAGCCCCTTATATACACCAAAGTAATCCAACCGGAAGGGTCATGTCATCAAAGAACTCTAAACAGAGTGTAGTGCCACACCCTATTGCAGGTATAAACAAAGGTTATGCCAAGGTCTAATCCTTTCTACCAAGATTATCTCTTATGTAAAACACTGGAGAGAGGGGGCTGGTATAAAGTTATACATCTTAACTTCATGAGCTTCATGTAATCTAGATGGTACCCACAAGGTCCTTATTATCTGCACCAGGGTGATTCTGAGTATCTTGTACTGAAAGGGTCACACTCGCCTGCTTAGAGCAAACTAGTATGATCCTTCCTATAGTCTTCCTATAGTCTCAGCGTAGCCAGGATGGTAGTCTCCTGGTAAATTCTAACTGTCCCACGCTGGGTGCAGTGGGTATAAAGAGGAGCTGTGCCCAATCTAGAAAACATAGAGGTCTTGGTAGATGTATAAGTCTGAAGTTATTCAATCAAGGTGACTTCTGTAACTGCCACACCCTCTAGCAGTGTTTACATAGAAGAGAGGTCTCATTAGAATGAACCTTGACTTAAATAGATTAAGGTGGGAGTGGGCAAAACAACAAAACTCCCAGATTAGCTAAACCTGTCCTCCAATAGGTATGGAACCCGTAACTCCAAAGCATGAGCGGGCCTTTAGAGCATTGGAGTCGACTGCCTATGGGATAAATAACCACTTTGGTTTTGATTTATCCCCCGGGGTGGGGGGAACACCCTTGGCAGTGCTCAGGGGGCTACCCTAGTCTCTGTGCTCAGGGATCACTCCCGGTGGGCTTGGGGGACCATATAGAAAGCCAGGGATCGATTCTGGGTAGGCCGTGTACAAAGCAAGCGCCCTCCCCACGTTGCTGTCGCTAACACCTGGGTTTGAGCAATGTGATGTCACTGATGCGTCAGATGGACTGTTGTCCTGCCTTGGTTGGTCCAGATGCTCCTGCTGGAAGGCGGCTGTGGGCAGCTGGTGGTGGAGAGGAGGGCATGCTTTCGGGGCAGCGGGGCTCCGTGGGGCCTTATGGGCTCTGGTGCCTTCCCGCCCTCACTCTGCACCAGCCTTCCAGGGCTCGCTCCCTTACATTGCTCTGGCATCAGGCCCTCTGCTGGCTGCGCCTGCTCGTTGCTGGCTGTGCTCTGTTCAGACTTGCTTCCACCAGCGTCTGATCTCATTCCCTTTTCCGTCCAGGTCCTCACCCTCTCCAGGGCTTCTCTGTTGGAAAGGGGCGGCAGGCAAGGTCATGGGTCATGGGTCATGGGTCTCTATGATGCACAGCACAGCCTTGCCTGAGCTTTAAGTGTCGTGATGGTTCCAGAAAGAGTTGGTGGGGTTAGAGAGAGAGTACAAGCGGGTAGGGTGCTTGCCTTGCTCCTACCCGGCCTGGAGTTCGATCTCCGACATCCCACTTGGTCCCCAGAGCACTTCCAGGGAGTAATTCCTGAGTGCAGAGCCAGTAAGTACAATGCTCAGTAAGCCCTGAGCATTGCCGGATGTGGCCCCAAGCAAAACCAAGAGTTGGCACTCTTCAGGACCCAGAATGCCTCAGTCTAGGGGAATCGTCCACCGGACACCGTGTGGGCCTTTGTTGTCTTCCCTGTGCCTTCTCCCTGAGGTTTCCATGTTGGGGGTCCCACACTCGCTTGCCCCTATGTGCTCAGGGGCAGCTCTCTTTTCAGTGGTGGGAGCCATGGACCAGTGCTGGCTGGCAGCTGCCCTCCTGGCCAGCATGCTTAGACAGTGTCATTTTTGCTCTTCAGGGTTCACACACCTGCAGTTGTGTGCACACACAGATCTGGCTGTATGCTGGGGGTCTCACACCCTGTTGTGGCATTGGGGATTCTAGGTGGCAGCGCTGCCAGACTGAACTAGTACAGGCAGGCGGCACCAGAGAACCAACTCAGGCTCAGGTCTGCAAGGCCGACTTCTGCCACTGAGCTGTCCCTAGGTCCTGTCTAGCCTCCTTCTCTCGGGTCTTGACTGATATCAGGGGCTGGGGTGTCGGGCGAGGGGGGTCCTTGCATGTCTCTCCTTAAGAGTTTGTTCCTTCCCTTCCATGAGTCACTCTAAGTATTTCATCCTGAGGTTGTGTGTGTGTGTGTGTGTGTGTGTGTTTATTGGATCAAGTCCTGAGACTCAGACAGGCCACAGAAGTCTTGCCCCACTGAGCTATATCCTCAGCCCGTGGAATTTAGTCTTTTAATGGAATCTGTTCTAACTGGAGAAGAACTTGTGAAAGTTGCGGGAAACTGGGAAGATGCAGAAAACAGCAGAGAAAATAATGTTTTGTCTGTCTTTCATCATCTTACTCTTCTTTCTGGACACATTTTCCTCCCCTTCTTCTAATCTCATCTCCTCATATTCACTGTTGGTCATGGTGTAAGTGTCCAGAATAGCCCTTTGCATATACCTGTGTGTCCATAAAAGAAAAACCAAAAAACAAGGGTCAGGCTCTTTGTACTGTTTTGTTATTTATATGGTCCTGCTAATAAACCTTGACTGTCTTTCCAACCCATAGTGTCGGCCAACAGAATGTGCTAGAGTCCACACAGCCGACAGAACGTGCTAGAGTCCACACAGCCGACAGAACGTGCTAGGAGTCCACACAGCCGACAGAACGTGCTAGGGTCCACACAGCCGACAGAACGTGCTAGAGGTCCACACAGCCGACAGAACGTGCTAGGGTCCACACAGCCGACAGAACGTGCTAGAGCCCACACAGCCGACAGAACGTGCTCGAGTCCACACAGCCGACAGAACGTGCTAGGAGCCCACACAGCCGACAGAACGTGCTAGAGTCCACACAGCCGACAGACCGTGCTAGGGTCCACACAGCCGACAGAACGTGCTAGGGTCCACACAGCCGACAGAAGCGTGCTAGAGTCCACACAGCCCGACAGAACGTGCTAGAGTCCACACAGCCGACAGAACGTGCTAGGGTCCACACAGCCGACAGAACGTGCTAAGGGTCCACACAGCCGACAGAACGTGCTAGGGTCCACACAGCCGACAGAACGTGCTAGGGTCCACACAGCCGACAGAACGTGCTAGGGTCCACACAGCCGACAGAACGTGCTAGAGTCCACACAGCCGACAGAACGTGCTAGGGTCCACACAGCCGACAGAACGTGCTAGGAGTCCACACAGCCGACAGAACGTGCTAGAGTCCACACAGCCGACAGAACGTGCTAGAGTCTACACAGCCGACAGAACGTGCTAGAGTCCACACAGCCGACAGAACGTGCTAGAGTCCACACAGCCGACAGAACGTGCTAGGGCCCACACAGCCGACAGAACGTGCTAGAGCCCACACAGCCGACAGAACGATGCTAGAGTCCACCAGAGTCGCCGTGCTACCTTCCTGTCTCTGGGAGACCTGGGGCGAATTCCTGAACCCCTGCAGCTATAAAACCTGTTTGTTTTCCCTGTTTAGTTACTTGGTTCTCAGACTGGTGCTTGTTTTTGAACCACACCCATTATGCTTAGGGTGTGCTCTTGGTTCTGCACTCAGGGATTACTCCTGGTGGGACAAGGAAACCGTGAGGAGTATCTGGGGATTGAACCTGGGTCAGCTGCGTGCAAGGAAAACACCTGCTGTACTATCGCTCTGTCCCAGACTGGCGCTTTCGAAGGGAGCCTGGGTTTCCCGGTCAGGTTATTCCACAGATTTAATCCATTACGCCGTTCTGTCAGTGTGCCAGATTCCTGGTCTCAAAATAGTCACAGCATTAATTTTTTTCTGTAAGTTGATAGGTTAAAAAGTGGTAAATTTTATGGTTAAATGATCCTTCCTGGAATCATGAGTGTGGTCCAGTATCTATGTTTATTGGCTCTTTGTGTTTCTTCACTGAGTGGCTTAGTTGGTTGTTCACATTTTCCCTCCTAGTTTATGGTTTTTCAAAGGCAGTAGATACTCAACCTTTCTCTGCACTTGTGAATATTTCTTCGCATCTCCAGTCATTCATTTTAAGATTTGCTCCTGGAGAATCTTGAAAATAAGGAAGACTGTCAGGTATGTCAGTCTTGATAGATTACGAGTTGGATGCCGTGTGTATGTAGGCTTTGAGATTCCTGAAAAGACAGTGATCTGGAGCCTGCCAGCGTGCCCGTCACTCCTCGGTGATTCAGCCAGTAACCCTGGAGCACACCCCTAGCTGTCCTCCCTCTCGGGGCAATATCTTTTCCTCTCCCCTTCACGTCTGTCTGGGGCTCCAGCTTGTCAGTACCCCAGGGGTTCATTTATGAGAGGGGCGTTTCAGGATATCAGCTATCACCCTGTTGGAAAGCATTAAAGTTGTGGTCGGCGGAGAGCTGAGCAGCTTCTCTCAGGATCCTTGTGACCCCTTTAGGACCCTTTCACTGCTCTGAGCATATCAGGTGCCTTAGGTGAAGAGCTGACTCTGTGCCGTGGGCGTCAAACCCATTGCATCTGGTTTGGAGTATCCGCGCAGCCCCGCTGATGCAGTTCTGAGGCAGTCTGAGCTCTCCTTTCCCTTCTGCATGTGGTGGAATGACCTCAACTTGGTCCTTTTGTCTTGCCAGTCTCTGTTCCAGCTCCTCAGTCGCATCTGTGCAATTCCCAGTCGTCCCTTTCCCGCCCTCTCCCTCCACTGTTGATGTCTTGGTTATTCTGACCTTCGCCTTGGGCAGTTCCTGCTGCTCTGGCCTTGCTTGAGCCCCTCATTTTCCTTTTCTGATCTGTTCTTTCCATCTCTTGAGTTTCTTATGTGAGCTCCCTTGCAGGCTTGCAGTTACCTATTCAGGCTCCTTCTCTGCTTCTGCAGGCCCTGAGATGTGTCTGCCTCATTTCCTGGACTCTGTCCTTGTAACTGAAATTGGAAACCTGCAGAAGCCTAGCGGATTTGAGAATCTCATGACGTAATGGGTCCCAAATAGTCCAAGCCGATGGCCGACAGCTTGGCTGTAATTCAGTGACAGCAGCCCCCAATGGAGCATCCTGATGGCACCCTTAGGTCCCGAGGGCATGGCGCTGGCCGTCAGTTTCTCAGACTTCAGAGGATGGTTTCAGCTCACCCTCATCCTTTGGCCAAACCTTGTCCTTTTTCTTGGCTCATTTTCCTTTTCTGTTTGTTTGTTTGTGGCCACACCTCGTGGTGTTTGGGATGGTAAGGTGTGGGGATCAGGCATGCACACAGCTCATTGTGACATCCCGTTTTTCTTTCATTTTGTTCCTATCAAAAGTTTTGGGAAATGTTGTATGCCCAGGAGTCTAAGTCTACAGAGGCTCATTCAGACACTGGCTCTCCGCCATGTGACCAGGGTGTGGTGGAAAGCAAATAGCCGCTGTGTACCCCAGAGCCTCATGCTGGAGGCCAGAAGCAGATGCACGTGGTAGTTACTTGTTCAGTTCCGTCCCTTAACTTCTCTGAGTGAGCCTCCTTCATTGATTAGGGCAGGGAGTTCCGTCTGTTGAGTATTGGAAACACCATCTGTGAATGCTAACGAGAGCAGGTAATACAGTGGATTTCCAGTTCCTGAGAGTAGCGGGCAGGGCATGCAGGTAAGTTGAGTCCAAGTGCTAATTATAGATGCCCAGGAGACTTCAGATAAACACCTTGAGGAAAGCTCTATTGTCTTCCTGCGTGGGAGGGAATGAGCTCTATATTACTGAGTGCTCGGAAACCACCAGGGCTGCAGTAGGCTGGGGAGGGGCCAGTGTCCTTGTCCCGGTGGTGTGTCCACAGTGGACCATCTTCCCATGGAGTGCTGGGACTCTTGAGTATGGACAGGGCCCCCAGTATGGATGGCCAGATGCGCCCGGCTGATGGACAGTTTGAGGTCCACAACCGCCCAGGAGCACCACAACTGTTCTTCAGGGTCAGTGCCGCGAGCGGGCTATCCTGGAACTGTACCACCTGTCGGGCTGTTTGTGTGGAAGAAGGAAATTGCGGCGTCCAGGCTTCGAGCTTGGAACCCAGCTTGTTTGAGACCAGATACAGTTCCATTTCATATTCCCTCACTGGATATGAGGGTCCAAAGGTTGGCTTCTCCTGTTCCCAATTCTACGAGGATTCTGATTTCTTGGCCTCCAGATCGGCTTTAGATAGTGATACTGAACAAGGGCGCCGGCTGTTCTCTGTAGTCAGCTTTCGCCAGCTACTGCTCAGCCATAACAGACATTTGAGAATCTCTGTCCCCCAAGTGATATGATGAAGAGGGGGAAAAGGAATCCATCAGAAGCCCGGTCAGCATTGCTTTAGAGGAAACCAGACATATATTATAGTCAACCCTTCAAAAGAAGTCTGGTAATATAGAGGCCAGATACAATAGACATACAAAATAGTGATGGGAAGAGACACTAGGAAGTGAATCACTGTATCACTGTCTTCCCGTTCATCATCGATTTGCTTGAGCGGGCCCCAGTAACATCTCCATATGTCCTGTCACATGCTAGTAGAGCCCAAGGGCATCTGCTTGCTCCAGGAACATAAAGAGCCTCAAACCATTCCATCAGGTCAGGGAATGAGGTCTATAATTGTTACTGGTATTTGGCATATCAAATACAACACAGGTAGCTTGCCAGGCTCTGCCGTGCATTTTGCTGCAAATCGTTTTTGGGAGATGAAGGATGTAAATGATACAGTCCTGGAAGCATTTTAAAGAACAGCCGCATGCAAATGTGCTCCCTGGAGGGCCTGAGAACGCAGTCGCTCCTGACGTGCAGCTTCCACGTGAAGGAGACCACGGGAGGGTTGTGTAAGATGGTGTCTCAGGCGTACATGGAGGAAGCAAGGTGTGGAGGTGCAGGAGAGAGCTCGGGTGCTCCCGTGAGTGCCTGAGGCCCCAGGCTCAGCTCTGGCACTGCATGTACTGTGCCCCTCCAGGACTGTCACGCCTTGACGACTCCACGAGCCACCAAGTGTGGCTCCAGGGCCCCCGCAGCACCGTCAGTGCCAGGCCTGGGCATTGGTTGCCTGACCAGGTTGGCTGACCATTGTGGGGAGTGACCTCTAGTTTTTTTTTTTTTTTTTTTTGGTATTTTTTTGCTCCCAGCAATGCTCATGGGGTTACTCCTGGCTCTGCACTTAGGAATTATTCCTGGTGGTGCTCAGGGGACCTATGGGATGCCAGGGATTGAACCCAGGTTGGCCATGTGCAAGGCAAACACCCAACCACTGTGCTGTCACTCCAGCCCCAAGGGGAGTGACCTTTAGACCCCCAGGAGATCCAGGGTTTCATGTGGAGCTGCTCCTTGTTTGTTTTCTTGGGGCTGCTCCAGCAGTACTCCCGAGGCCACGTGGTAGCAGGGACACCAGCTCCCCACGAAGCATTCTTGCCCTATACACTGTGTTCTTGGCCCTATGGGGACCTTATCTTCTCCTCGCTAGAGTCAGGATCACTGTCGTGTACCCATTGTCCCCCGTGTTACCTCACAGGTGGCCACTCCCTAACAGAGGCTCTCTCCATTGGAAGGGGCCACCTTGCTCCTTGGGGGCTTTGCTGATGGCCCCATAGTCACGGCCACGTGTGGGCAAGCACCCTGGGATTCTTTGAACCTTCTGCTTTTAACACCACTGAGATGAAGTTTATTCAAGGCAGAGCCATTGCAGGGTATGTGTGGGAGATGGTGTGTGTGTGTGTGTGTGTGTGTGTCACACTGGCCGTGGTGTGCAGACTTTGTACCTGGAGGCTGTCCTGTTGTCAGCCACGTGACATGGGGGCTGAGGCTCGTGTGGGTCTCCTGTTCTGTCTGTGCCAGAGGGCTGCCCCTTCTGTCATTGTGACTCGCAGATGTCGGGAGAGTGAACCCCCTAATTCTCTTGCTGTGTGCAAACCACCCCTGAGTAGTGGCATGAAACAAAGCCTCAGTATTTCCAGCTCATGTTTTTTGTGGGTTGATCAATCACTTTGGTTCCGTGGGCCAGTCTGTCCACTCTGGTGGCTTTAACTCCAGCCTGAAATCCCCAGACCTCTAGGCTCATTTCCCGAGTCTTTGCTCCTGGGGAGCTCTGGGCATATAGATCTCCACCTGACGCTTGGCCCTGTTGCTGGGGTTGGAGGCTCTTTGTCTGTGGCCCTGATGTGAGCACAAGCATTGTTTGACTTCCCGCCAGGTGTGTGGAGCTGGCGCTGTGTGGCTGTCCTAGAGGATTCTGAGTAACGGTTCAGAAGTCAGTGAGCACTAATTCAGGCCACTGGGAGAGTGTGGATGATTAATGATATAAGACACAGTGGAGCATTGGAGTGAGTCAGCTACCCAAGCTATAGCTGCCCCAAAGAGAAATGGCAGTGGCGAGTGGACGAAGTCAGTGATGGACACAGGTGTGGAAGGGCCGCTGCTCTGAGTGCTGCGCCAGCCTCTCCTGGGCACTCTGGCCTGCTGGGCATGTGACCACTTGGTCATGGGACATAGTGTGGGGACTTGGCAGCCCTTTGAGGAGACTCTAAAATGCCAGGAGCCTCGCAGGAGAAGGTTGATGACCCTCCATGTGTGGTGGGGACGTGGTAGGGGACGTGGTGGGGTCAGCTTGTCCTGGTGTCTCTGAGCACGGGGACTGCAGTTGTTCAAGCAACCACCCCGCCACCTGCTGCTGAAACATTGATTTGAGCAAATGGCGCCCAGCATGTTTTATGGACGCGGCCTTGTTAAACAGCAGATGATTTACTTGACTTGAGCATGAGGCTAGAAAGTCCCCAACCACGCCCCTCCCCAGCCTCCACAGGGCTTCGGGGACCGGCTGTGGGGTTCCTGTTCGGAAGCTCTGATCATAATCAGACCCACATCGGCCATGTATGTGGTTTACCCCAGGGCAAGGCCCTGTGCTGGCACCACAGTGGGAAGAGGCGCTCACAGAGCTTCTCAGCTTGACAACCTCAGGCTGAGACAGCCTCTGTCCCCCCCATCACCCTCAGGCTGAGACAGCCTCTGCCCCCCATCACCTCAGGCTGAGACAGCCTCTGCCCCCCATCACCTCAGGCTGAGACAGCCTCTGCCCCCATCACCTCAGGCTGAGACAGCCTCTGCCCCCATCACCTCAGGCTGAGACAGCCCTCTGCCCCCCATCACCTCAGGCTGAGACAGCCTCTGCCCCCCATCACCTCAGGCTGAGACAGCCTCTGCCCCCCCATCACCTCAGGCTGAGACAGCCCTCTGCCCCCCATCACCTCAGGCTGAGACAGCCCTCTGCCCCCCCATCACCTCAGGCTGAGAACAGCCTCTCTGCCCCCATCACCTCAGGCTGAGACAGCCTCTGCCCCCCATCACCTCAGGCTGAGACAGCCTCTGCCCCCATCACCTCAGGCTGAGACAGCCTCTGCCCCCCATCACCTCAGGCTGAGACAGCCTCTGCCCCCCCCATCACCTCAGGCTGAGACAGCCTCTGCCCCCATCACCTCAGGCTGAGACAGCCTCTGCCCCCCATCACCTCAGGCTGAGACAGCCTCTGCCCCCCATCACCTCAGGCTGAGACAGCCTCTGCCCCCCCATCACCTCAGGCTGAGATAGCCCTCTGCCCCCCCCCCCATCACCTCAGGCTGAGACAGCCTCTGCCCCCCATCACCTCAGGCTGAGACAGCCTCTGCCCCCCATCACCTCAGGCTGAGATAGCCCTCTGCCCCCCCATCACCTCAGGCTGAGACAGCCTCTGCCCCCATCACCTCAGGCTGAGACAGCCTCTGTGTGAAGGTGCTTTTTACTCCAGTCACCTCTTCATTCTCTTCCTACAAATCCATCTTTTCCGGTTCGCTTCGTGGAGTTGGGTCGGCATTTCAAAGTGGAGGAGAGGAGTTTGCTTCCACCTCTTGGCGGATGTAGGCCCTCTCCGAAGCAGCACATTCTGTGTGTGGTGAGCACTGCACAGGACGCCGGCAGAGAGATGCCTTCCCCGGGAAGCCACCTTGGTGATAGCTCTGCCCAGTGGTTCTTCTTTCTCTGCATGGGAGGGACTCGGAGGCCCTGAGGTGTTTCTGCATCCGGCACCTTTCTCTGCCCAGCTCTCAAGCCAAAACCCGTATCCTGGCTGTTCTGCAGAGCGTGTGTATTGTTTTGGGAACACGTACCTGTTGGGGCCCAGACGTTTGAATGCCATCATCTGTGCCCATTTGCTTCTGAGCCCAGTCGGCCACCCCTCTCCAGCTTAGCCTTCACCCCTTTCTGCCCCCTCTTCCGACCTCTCTGCGTGAGCTCGGTGGGGAAGGGGCCCGGAAGTAGCTCCATGGCAGCAGGCGTGCTTGGTCTATGTGAGAGACTGTGTCCATCTCCAGCAGGCCCCGAAATACAGTGTGTGTGTGTGTGTGTGTGTGTGTGTGTGTGTGTGTGTGTGTGTGTGTGTGTCGGGGGCTGTGTGGGGAGAACTGGGGGAGCAGGGTGATGATGAAATAAAATTGACACATGCTAACACCATGCACAAAAATCAGATCAAAATGGATTAAAAATCTCAATATCAGACTTGAATCTGTAAAGTACATTGAAGAAAATATAGGAAAAACCCTCCACGACATTGAAGTTAAAGGCATCTTCCAAGGTGAAACATCACTAACAAAGCAACTAGAAGAAAAGATAAACATATGGGACTACATGAAACTAAAAAGCTTCTGCATCTCAAAAGAAACAGTGACTAAGATACAAAATCAGTCCACAGAATGGGAAAGAATATTCACCCAATACCCATCTGATAAGGGGTTAATATCCAGGATCTATCAGGCACTGGTAGAACTTTACAAGAAGAAAACAAACAACCCCATCAAATAATGGGGGAGAAGAAATGAACAGAAACTTCAGCAAGGAAGAAATTCGAATGTCCAAAAAACATATGAAAAAATGCTCATCATCACATCATCAGAGAGATGCAAATCAAAACAACAATGAGATACCACTTTACACCACAGAGACTGGCACATATTCAAAAGAGCAAGAACAACAAGTGCTGGCGTGGATGGGGGAAAAGGGGACACTTATCCATTGTTGGTGGGAATGCCAGCTGGTACAGCCTTTCTGGAAAACAATATGGACATTCCTCCAAAGACTAGAAATTGAACTCCCATTTGACCCAGCCATACCACTCCTGGGAATGTACTCTGGGAAGCCAAAAATACGCAGCGGAAACACCATCCCTACTTTTATGTTCATAGCAGCATTATTCACAATAGCCAGAATCTGGAAACAACCAGAGTGCCCTAGAATCGATGACTGGATAAAGAAGCTTTGGTACATCTACACAATGGAATACTATGCAGCTGTTAGGAAAAACGAAGTTATAAAATTTGCCTACAAAAGAATGGACATGGAGAAGATTATGTTGAGTGAAATTAGCCAGAAGGAGAGAGACAGATACAGAATGACTGCATTTATTTGCATGTCATAAATATATATGTACATATTATGATACCAATACCCAAGGTCAAGTGAAACATATATCAGGAGGTCTTGTCAAAAGTGGAAACTATCACAAACGTGTGGGAGTCAGAGGCTAGGTAAGACAGAAAATGGAACAGTGTGCTAACAATTGTCGAGGGTACTAATGCCAACCTAGAACTGAGCATTAAATAGAGGCAAAAAGATACACATGACAACCCTTTAATGTATGTTCTGTAATCCATAGTCTGGAAGGGAAGGAAAAGAGAAAGAGAGAGAAAGGGAAAGAAATAAAGAACCTGCCATGGAGGCGGGCTGGGGGGTGTGGGGAGGGAACCGGGGACGTTGGTGGTGGGAGATGGGCACTGGTGGAGGGATGGGTGCTGGAACAGTGTATGACCAAAACCCAAATATGAACTTTTTAATTGTATATCTTTGTAATTGTAAGAAAAATTAAAAAAAAAAACAAATTAAAAAAAAAAAAAAAAAAATAAAATTGACACCTGAAGAGGAAGCACAGATTCTCAGTACGGGATGGTGATGGCGGGTCTGGTACGACAAAGTGACAGCTGAGGTGTCAGGAAATATTTAGGGAGAGGACTTTATTTTAAATGTCATTATGCCACTGTGAGATATACAACTACTAAGCTGTTCATGATTGGGTTTCAGCCATACAGTGTTCCAGCACCCGTCCCAATGCACATTTCCCTCCACCAATGTCCCGTTTCCCCCCACACACAGCCTGCCTCTATGGCAGGCACTTTTCTTCTCTCTCTCTCTCTCTCTCTCTCTCTCTGTCTGTCTCTGTCTCTGTGTCTCTCTGTCTCTCGCTCTGTCTTTCCTCTTACACATTGTGGCTTGCAATATATACATTTAGGGGTTATGTATATCCCTTTGGCTACTTTCAAAGCTCAGTTCTAGCCTGGCGTTACCATTCCAACAATTATTCTCCTACTGGTCCCTTCCCTATCTGACCTAACCTCTGACCCCACACTCTTGTGGTAGACTCTAACCATTGACAAGTTAGGGAGGGCCTTTAAATCTAGGAGCAGGGCCAGCAGCTTCCTCCTGGGTGTCTGGTTTCTCCCCGGGGAGCATGCACTCACATGGGGGGCTTGTCACTGCTCCCCCTCCACGGGGACCTTTCCTGCAGGCGAAAGTAGGATTTTAATTATAGGGTGGATCAGGCCTCACTCTGCACTTACGATCCAGGTGCAGTTTCCACTCGCCAGGGGCTGTGATGTTACTCTTGAGAGCCGCCTGCATTTCCCCAGCATCCTGTGACCCCGCCCCTGGCTCGAGCCCCACTGGCTGGCCCCTCCTTGTCCATCAAGCCCTCTGCTTGACTCTTGCTTGAGG
>JAJIBD010011640.1:0-33533 GCA_021461705.1 Cryptotis parvus | reverse complement strand
AAAAAAAAAAAAAAGCAAAAAAATAAATAAATAAAAGGCTTTTACTGAAACAAGCTCCAAAACTACAGTCCTTAATAACAGGATTCCCCAGATCTCTACTCTTGGTCAGAACCTACACCATGCAGGAGCCCAAGTCTCCCACCCAAGCGGATCCTGCGTGCCTTAGTCAGTCCCTTATGGGCCGGAGCAAGAGCACAGCAGGTCAGGTGTTGCCTTGCTTGCTGCAGGCACAAAGAAATACATCTCAATGGGTGTGTGTTCACGGGGAGAAACACACCATAATTTCATGGGTGTCATGCAATCTAGATGGTTCCCACAAGGTCCGTCTGTTTTCTATCCTGCACCAGGGAGATTCTGAGTGTCTTGTCCTGTTACTGAAAGGGGTCCTGCTCGCCCGCTTGAGGGGCACTCTAGCACGACCCTTCCTTAACTTTAAATGATAGTCTCATGTAGCCAGGGTGGTAGTGTCCTGGGAAATTCTGTCCCACACTGGCACCAGTGGGTATAAAGAGGAGCTGTGCCCAATCTAGGTAACATTGAAATCGTAGTAAGAGCTTATAGTCATGTTTCAGAGGTTACTGATTCAGAGTCAGAATGACTCCTGTAACTGCCACACCCTCCGCCGGTGTCTTACACAGAAGAGAGGCCTCACTAGCATGAGCCCTGGCTTAAGAACATGCAAACAGATGAAACGGAGTGGATGAAACAGCAGAGCTCCCAGGCTAGCTACACCTGTCGTCCAGCGGGCTGCGTCAAGGCAAACGAAACACTCTCCCTTCTGACTATCCCTCCAGGCCTAGAAAGTCCGTCTTGAGCCTTTGTGGAGCTTTGCCCCAAGAACCCGATTTGGGATGTGCCAGGAACCCCATGAGAACTATGGGAAATGGCTCTCCCCAAAGGCGTGGCCCTGTTGGCACCCTGACCCTGAGCCAAGCGCCCAAAGGGACAACAGGGAGCAGGGCTCTGGGTGTGGACTCACAAGCTCTGCGCACCGGACAGAGGGCAGGGAGGGTGCCTGGCTGGGGGCAGGGGGCTGGTGGGGGGGGCTGCCGTGCCCTGCCGCCTCGGGCTGGGGGCTGCACGCCCCTCGCCTCCCCTCGCGTCCCCCTCGGACCCCCGCAGTGCCGTGTTCTGATCCTCTGCCTTATTTCAGAGCCGGCGCTTAGACACGGAAGAACTGAGTGTGCCGGATATCTCTGCAGAGATCGCTGAGAAAATGGCCACGTTCCATGGCATGAAGATGCCGTTCAACAAGGAGCCCAGATGGCTCTTCGGGACCATGGAGAAGTCAGTGGCCGTCCTGGGGCGGGGGCCGCAGGCTCAGCGCCAGCCAGCCCTGAGCGCCGCTTCCCCTGTGCCGCAGGTACCTGAGCCAGGTGCTGAGAATCCGGTTCACGGAGGAGGCCAGAGCACAGCGGCTCGCGGGGCTCCTTGCCTACGACCTGCCGCGGGAGCTGGAGGAGCTGCGGTGTGTGTCCTCCGCCCCCCGTCCAGGAAGGGCTCAGTCCTCGGCTCTGTTGTTCAGGGCCAGCGGCTTCTCTGCTGGTCTGCGGGAGGACCTGGGTCACTGGGTCAGGCCCCTCCCTGGAGGCCCCGAGGAAAGCTGTGGGCAGGCCAGGCTGGGCAGTGGGTCGCTGGGTCACGCTGGGTCTCTGAGGACCTGCCATGGGGGCCCGTTTGGGGGCCGAGGAAACCTGGCCCGGGACCATCAGCTGCACCAGGAGGGACGGAGGACAGGAAACAGCTTTGCATGGGGCCGGGACAGAGCCCAGATCTGCCGAGGTGTCCTGGGGAGGGACGCTTGCACTGAGGCTGTCCGGCCCTTCCAGGTCCCTGCTCGCGTCCACGCCGTCGCCCGTTGTCTTCTGCCATAATGACTGTCAGGAAGGTGAGAGCCGCTGCCTGGCATGTACACGTGCCGCCAGCGTGTGCCTGTGCCGGTGACCCCGCGTGTGCGTGTGCCGGTGACCCCACGTGTGCTGGTCTGTCCCCGCGTGGTGCGTGTGCCGGACTGTCCCTGCGTGTGCGTGTGGCCTGGCTCATGCTGCTGGGCTCCCGGGCCACCGCTTGGGCAGTCGAGTCCAGATGCCGTGTGTGTTTTGGGCTTTGTGCATGGAGTCTGGGGGTCTGCGTCCAGGGGGCCTCGAGCCAACTACCTGCGCCCCCTGCAGGGAACATCTTGCTGCTGGAGGGCCCGGCGCGCAGGGCAGAAGCTCATGCTCATCGACTTCGAGTACAGCAGCTACAACTACAGGTACCGCCCCTGCCCCGCCCGCCCGGCCCTTCGCCCGCCCGCGCCGCTCGCCCGGCCCCAGCAGCCCGCCGCCCCGCCCCCGGCCCCGCCCGCCCCGCCCGAGCGCCCGCCCGGCGCGCTCGCCGCCCTGGCCCCAAGCGCAGCCCCGCCCGCCCCCACTCGCCCCGCCCCGGCCCGCTTCGCCCCCGCCCCGGGCAGCCCCGCCCGGCCCCAGCGCAGCCCCGCCTCTGGCCCGCTCGCCCGCCCCGGCCCCGCTTCGCCTCGCCCCAGCCCTAGCGCAGCCCGTGGTCTCCCTCACCCCCTTCTCTGTTCTTTGCTCTCTGCCAGGGGTTCGACATTGGGAACCATTTCTGCGAGTGGATGTACGACTACAGCTGCGAGGCCGCCCCTTTCTTCAGGGCCAGCCCCGGCCACTACCCCAGCAGGGGCCAGCAGGTGGGCCCCCCCCCCCAGGCCTCCAGGCCCAGACACACCGGCCTCCCTTCCAGCTCCTTCCAGCTCCTTCCGGGACAGAAACGCAGCCTGCGCCCCGCCTCTGCCCGTCCGGGCCCTGTAGCCGTAACTGCAGTTTCGTTCCGTGCAGAGGGGAGTCCCCCTCCGGGGCCCCACCGTAGCTGTTGGGGTGACGGTTTTATTCCCTGTCCCGAGTGAGGGGAACCAGCACCCATGTGGAGGGTCGTTCAGGGGCAACTGCCGTCTGGGAACCCCGGTCCATTCCTGGGCCTCGCCTGAGGAGTGGAGGGGAAGGAGGGACAGCGTCGTGCTCAGCTTTCTGGGGCTCGGCCCACGTGTTCCCACTGGTGAAACCCTCTGAGGTTGCTGAAATAGACCCCGATTGAGAGGTGGGGGCTGGGGGTCACCCCTAACGCACCTCCTGTTAATTTCAGTTTCACATCTGCTTGTGAGATGGGCCTTCTGGGGTTCACTTGAGCTGTTGTGCGGTGCCCACAGGGGACCCGCCTGTCTCTGAGTGCTCTGGCGTGAGCCACATCCCGGCCCTTGGATGGTCACATCCCGCCTCCTCGGACGGTCACTTGAAAAATTACTCCTGAGGACCAGAGCACTAGTACAGTGGGTCTGGCATAGGCCTTGAGTGAGCCTGACCCAGTTTCAGTGTCCAGCATTCCGATACTGTCCCCGGAACACTTCCAGGAGTAGCCCCGAGCATTGCCAGGTGTGGCCCGATGATAAAACCAGCTTAGGGCCCGAGCAGTAGCGCAGCTGTGGGGGCATTGCTCTGCACGGGCGACCCCAGCACCCCCACCTGCTGTTGTCCAGCCCCAGGCACTTTCTCCCACTTTCCAGGCTGTCTGACATGTTGGTTTTGTTGTCTTTTTTTTTAAGCTCCATTTTATTTCCAGTTACTTGGCGGCATCCCAGGATGAGTTTGCCGGCCTCAGCGAGGAGGCTCGGCCCGCGTGCAGGAGAGCATGTTGGAGGAGGTGAACAGGTAACAGCGCCGAGCTCGGGCCGGCACGCCCGACAGTCACCTTGCGTCGCGAGTCCCCGAGACCCCTGAGCACTGAACCAGGGAGCAACCCCTCAGCCTGCTCGGGGCTTTCAGAGTCCGGCCGGCAGGGGCGGCCACTGCCCCAGCGCTTCTGGGGTCGTCCTGGGCTGTGGCGGTTCCCACTGGTGACTCGCGCCGGCCGCCACAGGCTGCTTAGAGCTTGACGCCGCCAGCGACCCCGCGCTGACCCACACGCCTCCGTCTGCTGCAGGTTCGCGCCTGGCGTCACATTTCTTCTGGGGCCTCTGGTCCATCGTGCAGGCCAAGATCTCGTCCATCGAGTTCGCGGTACATGGTACGTCCAGGCGCTTCCTCCCCTGCTCCGGGGGTGCCCGTGTGGTTTCTGTGCCCTGCAGACCCCGGCCCCCACCCAGCACGTGGTCCTCACAGGCTGCACAGCCTCAGGGACCAGGTGGGAAAAGATGGGGGCAGGGTCTGGGGGCTGTCGGTCCCCTGTCCCGGGAGCTGATGGCAGGTCACCGTGCAGACAGACGAGCTGAGCTGACGGCGTGTCCGGGCCCGGGAGAACAGGAAAGGCCACTCGGGAGTGACCTTGCCGGTGACCTCAGTGCCAGGGGAGTAGGGCCTGCTTCGCGCCAAAGGGCAGCGGCACAGACTCTCAGGCAGAAGGGCCCGGGGACTGAGAGCAGGGTCATGGCTGAGGCTACAGAGAAGGGGTTTCCTGGGATGCTGGGGTGGGCTCTTGATGTCGTCCGTTCATCTGGAGACACTGAGCCACGTGCACGCTCTGCCTGCATCAGCCACGAAAGCAGGGCCAGAGAGATGGCCGTGGGCCGGGGCCTGGGGTCCCAAATCCACCAGGTGGACCTAAAATCCCAGCCGTGCCACCCCCAAGTAGCTGACTAGGGGGGCCGGGCGGCCAGCAGCTCCAGGCTCAGCTCGGCGTGGGGGGCACAGTGCGCCGTCCTAGAGCTCCCCGAGAATGACCCCACGGTGGCACAGCCCCCGCGTGGGCCCGAGAACAGCTGGAGACTCAGGGTGGAGGCGGGAGGTGGACAGAGGGGTCCACGGGCGCCCAGAGGTGAGCCCAGCTCTGCCGCCCCGAGCACTGCAGTGCCGGCAGGGCGTGGGGTAGAAACAGGAGGGCGTGGTGCCACGCAGCGGGCAGCCCGTCAGTTGCTGGCACGCCTAGGGAGGTGCAGAGACTCGCAGGCGAAGCAGCGCGCTCGCGAATAAACCTGACTTGAAGAAGGAATGAAAAGGACAATCATTGTGTAAGAGTCTAGTTTATCACTAAATATTCGGGAGACCCGTGTTCGTGGGCACCGGGGCAGTCCCCAGTCCCCACCAGGAGGATGCCGGGAGCACCACCACTAGCAAGCAGCTAGAAAGCGGGACCAGAGAGATGGTTCAGGGCAGGGATGGGGTCCGTCCTGTCGTGTCCAGTGGCCCCAGAATAAGTCGCTAGCAGCTAGGAAGAGGTACCGGAGAGGAAACGTCACAGGGCAAATGCACTTGGGAGATTATGTTCAGTTCCTGGCACTGTAGATGGTCCCCGAGCACTGCCGGGTGTAGTCCAAAACCCCAAAAATAATTATTTTATTTTATTTTATTTTGCTTGGGTCACACCCGGGATGCTCAGGGTTTCTCCTGGCTCTGCACTCAGGAATTACTCCTGGTGGTGCTCGGGGACCATATGGGATGCCGGGGGATCGAACCCGGGCAGGCACAGGCCAGCCACGTGCAAGGCAAATGCCCTACCCACTGGGCTATCTCTCCGGCCCCAAAAAATAATCTTAAAGGGAACTAGAAAGAGAAGCCCAGCACCAGAAAGAGCTAAAAACAAAAGAAAAAGAAAAGAGAGAGCGGAATTGAGGCTGGGGGCCAGTGCCCGGGCGGCACCCAGCACGCGTGGTCCCAGGGGCCAGTGCCCGGGCGGCACCCAGCGCGCATGGTCCCCCGGCGTGGCCAGGAGCGACCCCAGGATACTGAGTCGGAGCAGCCCCCAGCACGCACCGCCTATGGAGCCAGGGTGCCCTGAAACACGGGGAGGCAGGCCGGGGCTGCTCCACAGCGGAGGAGCAGGTGTGTTTGCCACGGCCGCAGGCCTCGGGGCGCGCAGGGCCAGGGTGGCTCAGGCGGGTGGGCCCGACCCGCGCCGCCATGTGCTGGCTGTCGCCGTGCTGGCTGCAGCGCTGTCTGCCTTGCCCACCACCGAGCACTGCAGTGGGGCCCGGCAGCACATCACAACGTCCAAGGCAGGGGCCGCAGCAGCCAGGTGGCGGGGCCAGAGGGCAGAGGGGTCGCTCCGAGCCTCCTGCTGGGGTCTGTGAGGGCCGGGCGGTGCAGCTGCTTCCCTTGCCTGCGGCCGACCAGGGCTGACGCCTGAGCTGAGCACAGAGCCGGGAATAGTCCCGGGACCCGAGCGCTCACACAGCAGGGAGGGCTTTGCGTAGGGCTCACCGGGCTCAATCCCAATACCCCATAGGGTCCCCCAAGTACCGCCTGGAGTAATTCCTGAGTGTAGGCAGAGCCAGGGAGCAACCCCTGGGCATCACCGGCTGTGACCCAAATACCAAAGCAAGCCTTTCCAACCCCCAGCCCCCGCAGAGCAAGGGAGAACGTTTGGAATTACTCCTGGCGGAGCTCAGGGGACCATGCGGGATTCCAGGGACTGAATCGGATTGGCCGCATGCGAAGGCAAACGCCCTCCCTGCTGTACTATCGCTCTGACCTCAGATGAATTTTCTAAAAATTGTGTGATCTGGTCCACTGAAAACAGTAAAACCTTGTCTAGGTAAGCAGAGGGGCCAGTCACAGGTCTAGAAGACCCCGACAGAAACGCCCTTTCTCCAGCAGTGTTAGCGAGGGGGAGGCCAGGCCTTGGGCAGCCCAGGTGCAGTCCACAACCCGTGTGTCCCCGGGCACCGCGGAAGGACCCCTGAGCACTGCTGGGTGTGACCCAGGACCAACCAGAAAATGCCCTTTCTCCCCAGTCATCAGCCCTAGGACTTGCCTTGGGGCCAGAGAGCCCAGGAGTGCACAGGCCCACCCCTGTCCCGGGATGATCCCTGTGGGACCCTGGTGTGATCCTCAAGTACAAAAGGGCCCAGAGGGGCCAAAGCGATAGCCCAGCGGTAGGGCATTTGCCTTGCGCTGCCGGCCTGTGCTGGCCCGGGTTCGATCCCCGGTATCCCATATGGTCGCCCGGGCACAGCCAGGAGAGATTCCTGAGTGCAGAGCCAGGAGAAACCCCTGAGCATTGCTGGGTGTGACCCAAAAAAGCAAAAAAAGAAAGGGCCCGGAGCACCAAGCCTGCGTCAGTGTTGGGATTGCAGCTCGCGCGCGGCGCTGGCTGCTCACTCCTGAGAAAGGAGGCCCAGGAGCCATGGCAGAGACCTGCAGAGCTGGAGACAGACACAGCCGGAGCCACAGGTTCCGAGGGAAGGACGCACCTTCCCAGTGAGGACTACTCGGGCAGGCCCCGGCCCCGTCTCCACCCGCAGACAGACGCCGTGCCCACAGCTGAAAGCTCCACCGCAGGCGCAGAGCGGGTCATGGCCGTGGGGGCTTCTCGGGTCACTTGCCCAAGGGCAGGGCTGCTTGACCGAGCCCGCGGTAAGGGAAGTGAGGGAAAAGCCTTGAGCTAGACGCAGTGTTCACAGTCAACATTGTGGAAAGGCACACTGGGGAAACACTGACAGGACGCTGAAGAATACAGAAGGAATTCAGAACCCGCAGGCAGATGTGAAGCGGGTGCTGTGGGCAGTGCCCGGAGGCTCAGCACACGGCCAAGAGCATCTTTCTGTGCTCTGGAGTCGGCCACAGGCAGCCTGGGCTCGCGCGTAGAATTGCTTCTGTCGGCGCCAGGCGCCAGTGGGGACCCAGCGGGCTCGTGGCTTGGCGACTGTTCCAGCAGCGGCCCCTCCGTCAGCCCCTCCAGCACTGCCCTGTCACAGCCCAGCCTCTGTGCAGTCAGGGTGCCGGGCACAGCCGCCAGTCGCCCCCCCCAGCACATCAGGGAAGCCACACCAGACCCCGCTCAGCCAGGGCTCGCCATGCGGAAACACGCAGGTGACTGAGTGAATGAGGGCCGGACCTGCCCCTGCTGTAACAGTGCCGAGGTCTAGGCAGAGCAGGTGCCCGAGAAAACAGGCAGCCCCTTCGCCTGCTTGTGCCGGCTGCCCTGAACCTTTGCTCTGAACACAGGCCAGCGGCCATGCTGTCACACCCTGGGCCGCGGCGGGCTGCCTGCTCTGCCACAGCGGCCATGCTGGAGCTGTCCCTGTGTCTCCTAGGACTATGCCCAGGCCCGGTTTGACGCCTATTTCGAGCAGAAGAGGGAAGCTGGGAGTGTGACCTGCAGGACCCCCACACCTGAGCCCTGAGCCCGTGGCGCGCCTCCAGGGCCTCAGTGCCCCACGCCCGGACCTGTGGGCAGCACAGAAGCCGGATGTCTGACTACTGAGCACACGTGTCTGCTACGGAGGACTATTAAACGAGTCACATTTCTGTCCTCTCTCCCGTAAGATTCCACTAGGCTCTGGCCTGCAGCAGGAGGCAGAAGTAGACGCTAGTGCAATAGCTGTGACCCTGCAACTGGCCCCCATGCCTGCCCGGCGTGTTTCGCCTCCCGCCTGGGCCGGGGCTGCCTGTAGGCGCGCTGTGCAGCCTCCTCAGTGCTATGTGCTGGGACTGCCTGCAGGCGGCGCTGTGAGCAACCTGCTGTGTGCCAGGACTACCTGTAGGCGCTGTGAGCACCCGCCTCAGTGCCTTGTGTTGGGACTGCCTGTAGGTGGCGCTGTGAGCAGCCTCTGCCTGTGTGCCGGGACCGCCAGTAGGTGGCGCTGTGACATCCCCTTGGCCTGCCGGGGGCAGGACCTGGTCGCTGCTTTCACCCTCGCTAGGGCCGCTGCTCCTGGCACCCCTCATGGGCACACACTACACTGCTGGGGCCGTGGGACTCTGTAACCAGCTGTTCTGTGCCTGCCCGGCCCCCTGCACCCCTCTGCTGGGCTCGGAGCTGGGGAGGCTGTCAGCGGGAGCACTCCCGCCCCGGCCAGCACCCCCTGGACAACTGCCCTGGGGGGCCTCAGCAGCCCGACTGGTGGATGGTCCCGGGCTACCTTGTTCTCGTCCCGCGGCTGGACTGTACCGTAGCACAGGCAACGATAAAGAACTGCGCCCACCTCACTGTCCACTGTGGATTGTGCCAACTGGGGCGGCCGGGTGCCGGGTCTGCTGTCTCAGCTGTGGTTGAGGGGCCCCGGTCTGCCCCTACCCTGGTGCACTGAGTGTCCACACCCCCACGGAAAGCCTAGGAGGCCGGGAGAGGGTAGCGTGGGGGGGGCGCTCTGGGGATCCCAGGCGTTAAACATCCAGGGGCCCAAGACAGCACATTGGGGAACCCAGGTTCCATCCCGGGTCCCCTGTGGTCCCTAAGCACCGCTAGGGCCCCACCCCCCCCCCAGAGAGAGTCGATATGGGCCCTGCTGGTGGGTGTCAGACACGGGCCCCTGGGACAGTGCCCTGAGGCTCCTTTGGTCTGTCTGGGCCTGTGGCTGCGCCTGACGTCCCGTCCACGCGGGCTCACCCGTGCCCTGACCGGAACCAGACTAGGTGTTAACTTGCAGAGCTCAGGCCTGTCCCCCAAGGCTGCCCGTGTCCTGCTGGCCCTCCTGGGTTACTGCCTAGCCGGAGCCCTCACCCCCCCCGCTCCACCCGCTGGTCACTAGGACACCACTGGCCAGCAGCTGGGCCACATGGCTGGGCTGCGTCCAGCTTGGGGCCTCAACGCTGACAATGCCCTGCCCCCAAAAGGACAGCGCCAGCCCTGAGTGTGAGTGTGTGTGTGTGTGTGTGTGAGTGTGACGTGTGTGAGTGTGTGTGTGTGTGTAGGGCGGGTGCTGGGTGTCTGAGGCGCCTCCCTCCAGCCCAGGGTGCCCCGTGCGGGCGCGCAGCAGGAAGCGTCAGCCCAGACAGCAGGACAGGACAGGACAGGACACTGCTCCTTTGCCCTTTATTCCTTCCCCGCGCGAGGCCAGGGGTGCTAGTCGTCGTCGTCCGTGGCGAAGGTGAAGGGGGGTGAGCTTGTAGCCGGTGCCGGAGTAGAACTTGTTCTGGAACTCCACCCTGGGGGTGCGGGGGGGCGGCGTGAGGCTCGGACAGCCCCCGGGCTGCCCCGCCTGCCAGGCGGCCACTCACCAGTGCAGGCGCAGGGGCGTGCGGAAGGCGAGAGCCCTCCATCACGAGCAGGATGGCCACGGTGAGCACCCGCGAGGCTGCGACCACGGGCACGGCGCCACAGCCTTCACGCCCACGTCCCTGCACAGGCCGAGGCCCCGCCGCAGCACCATGGCCCACAGCACCTCCGACAGCTCTGTGGGCACCGTGGGGTTGGTACCGGCGGGGTCCTTTCCCGGGGACCCTCCCCATAAGCAGGACGGGGCTCCCAGGGGTGCAGCCTGCGGCCCCAGCCCAGGGCCTTGGTCACTCGGGCGTGGGCCAGGCTCAGGGCCCAGAGGCGCAGGTAGGAGGCCGTGTTGGACGCAGCCCAGACAGAACTTCGATGGTGTGGATGGCCTGGTGCATGAACACCTCGGACGCCACGAACTGGGGACGGAGGGCAGTGAGGGGCCAGCGAGGGGCGGTGGGCTGGGGCGGGCGGAGGGGAGGGCACAGTGGACACTAGCTGCCACCAGAAGGCATCACAGCTACCTCGTCCTCCCGCTCCCCTGGGCACCCGGCCTGCTCCTCGTCACAGGCTGACGTCCAGGAGTCCCAGCTTGTCGTCCTGTGGGCATGGGGGACAGCTCTGGGGTGCTGGCCCACGGTCACACGGAGGGAGGGTGGGGGCACCAGCCCGGGGCCCCTCCCCTGGACCTCCCCTCCCTGGGCACCCGTCCCGAGCCCCACCGGCTGTCCTCCAGGGGGCCTCGCCGCCGTGCGGAAGTACAGGAAGAGGGCGTGCCCAGCAGCAGAATGGGCACCATGGCCAAGGCCAGGACCACCAGCGTGGACTGCACTTCCACCTGCAGGGCGGGGGACACGGGTCAGGCCGGAGGCCGGGGTCACCGGACAGTCCCGGCCCGCTCGCCGCCCACCTGGCCCTGGAAGAGCAGCCGGTTGGTGGCGCTTTGCTGAACAGGAACATGTTGATGAAGTGGATGAGGATGCTGGGGGCCCCCGGGCGCCCGCCGCCCACGCTCAGCCACTTGTAGGCGATGAGGAAGACCAGGTAGCCGAAGAGGCCCAGCAGGAACACCAGCTCGGGCACCGTCTCCAGCAGCAGCCGGTGGCGCTGGCCAAAGTGCCTGCGGGGTCAAGTGAAGGCTGGTCAAGGGGGTGGACTGGCCCCGCCCCTGGCCCCGCCCCCACCCAGGTGCCTAGGCCTCAGCTTCACCCCGCCCCGGCTCTGGCCCCCGCCTAGCCAAGTCCCGCCCCTTCCCAGGCCCCGCCCCACCCCGCCAATTAGGCCTCGCCCTCACCCCGCCCCTGCCTCTGGCCCCGCCCCACCCAGGCGCCTAGGCCTCAGCCTCACCCCGCCCCGCCTCTGGCCCCCCCCGCCCCACCCGGGCACCTAGGCCTCAGCCTCACCCGCCCCAGGCTCTGGCCCCGCCCTGCCCAGGTCCCGCCCTGCCCAAGCCCCGCCCCACCCGGCAAACTAGGCTTCACCGTCGCCCCGCCCCCTGCCTCTGGCCCGCCCAGTGTCCCCTTCCTCACACGTGGTTGAAGACACCCAGAACCACCCCGAAGGCCATGTGGGTCACCCCTAGGATGACAGACATCTTCATCTTGAAGGAGTTGAGGAAGCTCAGGCGGTTGACAGCCAGGCTCCAGATCTGGGAGGGAGGGCAGGGCCGTCACCAGGTGGGAGCAGGTGGGCTCCTGACCACACCCGACTTGGGCTGGGACTCACGGGGTCGATGCCAAACGGGTAGGGGCCCAGGTAGACGCCGGTGATGTTGGGGTCCAGGCTGAGCACGGGGTTCTGGGTCAGGAACGTGTCACTGAGGCAGCAGGGAGGTAGTGGGCAGGGGTGAGGGACAGGTCGCAGGGGCGCGCGCAGCAGGCGCACAGGGGTCGGTGGGTGCCCGCTCACCTCCACCCGGAATGGTTGGCCATGGCGGCCACGCTCCAGCCCGAGGGGAAGATGGCGCTCGGGCGGCTGAAGCACTTCGTTGTAGATGAAGCGGTGTAGACGGAGAAGAGGCCCATGAGGAGGAGCAGGTAGCGGCCCCCGAAGAAGGTTCTCCAGATCTGGGGGCGTGGCGTCACCGGGCCCCCGCAGCCCCAGCCCGCAGCCCCCGCGGCCCGTACCTCATTCTGCGCCTTCCTCACGGCCGGCCGGTCCTCGGTCAGCACCATGGCGAGCGCGAAGAGGGCCATGAGCAGCCCGTGGCCCACATCCCCAAACATGACGGCGAAGAGGAAGGGGAACGTGATGATGGTGTAGGGAGCTGCGGGGACAGGGCCCACGTCAGCGGGCGGGGCGCCTCCCCTGCTCGCAGCCCCACTGCCTCACCCCTTTGCTTCCTGTGCCAGAGCCCCTGCTGACTCTGGCCATGGCTCCCCGAGAGTTAGACCCAGTGGGCAGGAGAGAAAACAGGTTCAGAGAAGCTCAGAGCTTGTCAAGGGCAGGCTCAGAAGGGGCTGGGGCCATAGCACAGCGGGAGGGCGTTGCCTTGCACACCCCGGCTTCCCATATGGTTCCCCGAGCACCGCCAGGAGTGATTCCTGAGTGCAGAGCCAGGAGAAACCCCTGAGCATCGCCGGGTGTGACCCAAAAAGCAAAAATAAATAAATAAATAAATAAAGGAGGCTCATGGGGCGGGCGATGGCCCAGCGGGTAGGGCGTTTGCCTTGCGCGGCCGGCCCATGCCGCCCGGGTTCAATCCCGGCACCCCATGTGGTCCCCCGAGCACCGCCAGGGGTAATTCCTGAATTCCTGAGTGCAGAGCCAGGAGTAACCCCTGAGCATCGCCGGTGTGACCCAAAAAGCAAAAAAAAAAAAAAAAAAAGGAGGCTCAGATCAAGACACAGGCTGGGCCACAAGCATGACAGGGCTCTGGGGGTCACAGCAAGTGGGGGCATCGGGGCGCTCACGGGTTGACCTCCTGGTACCGGCCACGCCCGTAAGCGTCCACGATGCCCTGGAATCCGGCCGTGAAGCGGTTGGTCCGGATGAGCGTGGGGGGCATGTCCCGGCAGGGGAGTCGATGGGCCAGGGCGCTCACACCCTCCTCACTCTGCAGAGACAAGTGGGCGCTGGTGGGCGAGGCTGGGTGCCCCCCTGCTGCTCTGCCACCCCCGTCACCACTGGGGAAGCCGGAACCCCACCCCACTCTCTGCTGGAAGATCAGACACCAGGCGACCACTGCGCCAGCGGCGGGCCTGGGGCCAGGTGTGGACGCCCTTTGCAGGCCCCACTCACCGAGCTGTCCCGCAGGGGCCCTGCAGGGCAGGCAGGTCCTGCGCGGCGCACCAGCCCTCTGCGATGAGGCACTTGTGCGTGGCGCTCACGCTGCACTGGTTCAGCACCAGGTACACGGCCTTCATCTTGCGCACCTGGGTCTGCCAGGCGGCAGCAGCTGCTGCACCCGGCCCAGCACCTGGCTCAGGAAGCGCTCCGTCTCGCCCAGGACCTGCGGCCCAGAGCGGCAGTCAGCGAGCGTGGGGGCTCGGCTCGGGAACCCGCGCCGGGGGCTCTGAGCCCAGGCTGGGCGCCCACCTCCTGCAGCTCCTGGCTCTGCTGCTGCAGCTGCTGCAGGCCACGGCGGCGGGCGTCCTCCTGCTCGGCGGGAACACGTGGCAGTGGAAGCTGGCGGAGAGCGAAAGGGGATGGCAGGGGCGCGGGCGGACAGCGGGCACGCGGCGGACAGCGGGGCCAGGGAGGGGCGCGGGCGCGGGCGGACAGCGGGACAGGGGTCGGCCTGGACATGGGAGGACAGCAGGATAGGGGTCGGCCTGGACATGGGCGGACAGCAGGATAGGGGTCGGCATGGACATGGGTGGACAGCGGGAACAGGAGTCGGCCTGGACATGGGTGGACAGCGGGACAGGGGTCGGCCTGGACAGGGCGGACAGCGGGACAGGGGTCGGCCTGGACAGGGGCGGACAGCGGGACAGGGGTCGGCCTGGACAGGGGCGGACAGCGGGACAGGGGTCGGCCTGGACAGGGGCGGACAGCGGGACAGGGGGTCGGCCTGGACAGGGGCGGACAGCGGGACAGGGGTCGGCCTGGACAGGGGCGGACAGCGGGACAGGGGTCGGCCTGGACAGGGGCGGACAGCGGGACAGGGGTCGGCCTGGACAGGGGCGGACAGCGGGACAGGGGTCGGCCTGGACAGGGGCGGACAGCGGGACAGGGGTCGGCCTGGACATGGGCGGACAGCAGCCTGGCCGCTGGCACGCACCAGTCTGTGATCTTGCGAATCTTCTGTCCGATCTGCTCGCCCCAGTAGGAGATGAGGAAGGTCATCCAGGAGGCAGGCTCGCCCTGCGGGAGCAGGAACTTCAGCGGGACCCCTCCGGCCTCCCAGTGTCCCTGACCCACACGCCACAGGCGGCTTCCATCCCACAGGCCCCCGCCCCCACCAAGCAGGCCCCGCCCACCAAGCAGACCCCGCCCTCTTGCAAGCCCGACCCCGCCCCGCCGCTGGCCAGGCCCCGCCCCGCCCCGCCCACCGTCACGGGGTCCTCCAGCGGCCGCTCGGTCTCCCGGAAGCTGGCGATGAGGAAGCCGCGACAGGCCCTCCAGAGCAGGCGCTCCAGGGCGGCGGCCTTGTGGGGCTCCACGGCACCTGCCACGAAACTGCCGGGGCCAGGCAGGCTGTTGGGCGCCGCCACGGCCCCCGCTAGCCCTCTCGCCCACCCAGGGGAGGCGGGCGGCCTCCAGGGGGCCCAGCGAGGACAGCTCTGCGGCCGAGCCACTGCCCGGGGTCCACCCGCCCTGGGCAGCGCTGACCCGGCACTGCCCTCCACCTACTTGACCCTCAGGTCCTGATGTGGGCCTCCGGGGCTTGGACCAGCGGGGTCGTCTCCGAGGTCCCGTCCTGGGCAGCGGCCAGCTGCGGGAGGAACTGCCTGAGCCCAGAGCGGGCCTGGCGCGCCCGCCCGTCCACCCCGCCGGGCTGCCGCTGACCGGGGCCGTGGCCTTGGCCCAGCACCGCCGTGTGGAGCTGCAGCTGGTGCAGCTGTGCCCGCAGGGTCTGCTGGTTGCCCCCGCACGTCACGCAGCTCCCGTGCCAGGCGCTCGGTGTCCTCCTGGATACGCAGCAGGTCCCGAGGGGCGGTGCCGCAGCCGGCCGTGGGCTGTGCCAGGGGCAGCCCCGCGCGCCACACCTCCTCCTGCAGGAAAGCTGGGGGCAGGCAGGCACTGAGTCAGACCCCGAAAGCCTCGGCAGGGGCTGGCCGTAGCACAGCAGGAGGGCGCCCAGCCTGCACGGAGCCCGGCTCAGTCCCCAACGCAACAGCCCGAGCCTGCCAGGAGGGACCCGAGCGCAGAGCCAGGAGAAGGCCCGCTCTGCCGGGTGTCACCGCCCTAAAGCAGATGCCCTGAAACTGGCTACCAGCTAGTGCCTCACAGCCACAGTCCCAGGTCCTTTCTCTGTCCCTGCTCGGGCCTCCCCTCTGGCCAGGGCGAGCACCCAGGTCCTTTCTCTGTCCCTGCACGGGCCTCCCGCTGGCCAGGGCGAGCACCCAGGTCCTTTCTCTGTCCCTGCACGGGCCTCCCGCTGGCCAGGGCGAGCACCCAGGTCCTTTCTCTGTCCCTGCACGGGCCTCCCGCTGGCCAGGGCGAGCATCCGGAGCACCCGGGGCTGGTCAGTGCAATGAGGGGCGGCCACGGGCGGGACGGAGCTGGTGTCCTGAGGGTCCCTGAAGCACCAGGTGTGTCGGAAGGGCTCCTCACAGCCAGGTTTGAGGACCTGCTCCTTGGGGGCCCGAGGGACCACCGCACCCGCTGCAAGTGGAGAGAGCTGTCCTGCCAACCCCTGCCAGCAGCCACCTTGGCTCTGGCGCCCCTTGATGGACGTAGTTCCCAGCCTTTTCCAAGGAGTCCCAGTGCTCTGCCTGTTCGCTCCACGTCTATTCCAAGAATATCTCCCAGTCTCTGGCTGGCCTGCTCTCCACCAAGCCTGCAACCCTTTTGGGGGCTTTTGGTCACACCCGGCGATGCTCAGGAGGTCACTCCTGGCTCTCCACTCAGGAATCACTCCTGGCGGTGCTCAGGGGACCCTCTGGGATGCCGGGACGGAACCTGGGTCTGGCACGTGCATGGCAAACGCTCTCATGTCCTATCGCTCCGGCCCCTGCACGCCCTCCTCGGCCTTCTGCCTCAATAACCCAGACTCTTCCTTCAGACCAAGCTCGACATCGCCTCCTCCAGGAAGTCCGCCAGGGAGGGGACTTGGGAAAAACTCACTGAAGGTTTTTCCAGCTCCTCGCAGCGCCGAACATCTCCCACAAAGCGTCTCTGGAAGGCGCTCACCGAGGCGTTGAGCTGCGGCAGGTCAGCACACACGTCAGCCTCCAGGGAAGGGGTGGGGAGCAGCGAGGGCCCAGGCCTGGCTCCCCCAGGAGCACACCAGACGCCCCTCCCGAGGTCACTCACGTCTCGGAACTCCACCAGGCCCAGCTCGCCCAGCTGGCTCACGCAGGCGTAGGCCGAGGCCGTGGGCAGGAAGAGCTGCACCAGGGACACCTCCTCGCTCCGGAACATGGAACCCATCGTCCTGCGGGGCCACGGGGCAACTCTGACGCTCAGGCTGACCCCCTCATGCCATCCGGTGCTGCCTACCGCTCCCAACAGGTGGGGAAACTGAGGCAGTGCAGAAAAGCCCGGGATGCAAGCACAAGTGCTGCGGGGACCGAGGACAGCGGCCCTCCCCTGACCGCCTCAGGAGGTCCCACTCCATGCATCCTGACTGCTGCAGCTCTGACGCTAGGGCTGGCGTTGTCCCAACAGGCAGGTGGCGCCCTCCTCCCCAGCTCAGAGCGGAGGGGGTCTACATGGGTTCCTCCGGGCTTAGGGAGCTGCCTGGCTTGTGGTGGGCGTGTCGGGAGCGCTGTGGGCGTGGCCATGGAGATGTGGGGCGTGTCGGGAGCGCTGTTAGTGGGAGTGTCGGAAGTACTGTGGTGGGCGTGGTCACGGAGTGGGCGTGGCCATGGGAGGTGGGCGGGCCTGGAGCGCGGTGGGCGGGGCGCGGGCCGGGGCCGTGAGCCCGGCGGGAGCAGCCCTGGGGTGGGGAAACGCTGGAAAGTGAAACTGCAGAGCGCGGGAAGGGCTGGCGGGCCTCGCTCCAAGGCGTGGCGGGACCACGCACGGCGGCCCCGCAGAAGCAGAGGTTGGGGCTCCATTCTCCTTCTCCGGGACCAGAACCATGCCCGCAAACTGGGGTGCGCGGGGACAGCCGGTGAGGACAGCGCCGGAGCCCCGCCCACCGCCTGGGACAGGCCCGCGGTCATGCGGTCACGTCCTCGCTGGGGCCGCCCGGGGCCTGCTTTACTGAAACGAAAATACGGAAGCAGAGCCCCTCCCCGGCCCTGACCTGGGGACTTCTCACCGCCTCTGCGCTCCTTCGGGGATGGGCTTAGTGACCCCCGCTGGCAGGGACAGGATCTGGGGCGACCAAAATAACAAATCCCTGCACCAGGCTGCTCCCTGGATCGGAAGCAGTGCCCGGGACAGCGCCGCAGCCCGAGTTATCAAGGGACCTGGAAGAGGGCAGGGCAGCGTCACGTGGATTCGCAGGGGGCCAGACCCCAGCCACAGAGCCTGTCGCAGGTCACGTCTGGGCCGGGCTGTTCTCTGCCCGGGAACCCGAAGGGATGGACTGGGCAACGGGGAGTGGAGGGACCCGAAGACGCAGCAGGCGGCTCAGGCGGGGCTCCCAGGGCACCCTCGCCGAGGCAGGAGGGTGCGAGACCCCCAGTGCACGGAGCAGATACCGGGCCTCCAGCCTGTGCCCGCGGGGCCTCCCGCAGCCCCTTCCTCCCCGCCATCAAGCCTGCAGGGTCCCTGCCAGGGGATGGAGACGAGCCCCCCTCCTCCAGGGCACGGCGGGTCTGCCTCCAGCCACATCACCCCGGACCGGTGGGCTCCGGGGGCGGAAACGACCCGCTGCTGCTTCCCGCTCCCGCCCGGAGGGCCTCAGTGTTCTATCAGTAGAATGGGCCGGTCCCTCGACGGCTCGGGCAAAGTGAGGCTCAGCGGCGGTCAGCAGCCGATCCTTCCTCCCCTGTCGCCCGGGAAGCCCCTGCGGGCCGGCCAGCTGAGCTGCCGTCACTGGCCAGCAGGGTGCGGGCGCCAGCACCCGCTGGCCGGGCCCGCAGGCAGCAGGGGTGGCAGCGGGGACACTCACCGCGCGCCGCGCTGCTCAGCGCCGAGTTCCGACTCCGCGCTCCGCTCCGGCGCCCGCGCAACACTCTCCCGCGGGGGCGGGGCCGTCCTGGGAAGCTACGCCCCTCCCAGGCCACGCCCCTCCCGGCCCGAGGCCATCCCGAGCAGCCTCGTCCCGCCCTAGACCACGCCCCCGCCCCTTCCCGAAGCTGCGAACCCAGGGCCAGAGCGCAGGACGGGGGCGGGGTGCAGCCTCGCTCCCAGGGGCTGTTAGGGGGTCGGGGTTGGGCCAGACAGAGATGCTATCTCTCCTGTATCTCTTCCCGCGCCCGGCATTACGTGGCGGGCACTCGCTGCGACCCAGCGGGTTCCACTGCCCACTCCTCTGGGCTGTCCTCTGAGTACCAGGACCCAGGGGCAGGTGACGTCCACCTGAAGGGGTCCCCTGGGCCTTGCTCCTGGCTACGCTCAACGGGGGGGTCGGGGCTTGGCACTTGGCAGCTGACCGCCCCTGCACCTGAGCTCCTAGGCTGTAGCCCCAACATACACGCAGCCTCAGAAACTTGGGGATCCCTTCTACAGCGAAAGGTCAGTGCCGGGCCAAGGTTGGAAGGGGCAGGAACTACTTCCTGTGCCACAGCCAGGTGACCTTGCACTGGACATCTGGGGACAGGTGGTGCTACTTCTGGAAAGGCTCTGCCTCCTGTGGCCACCGAGGCCAGCAGAACAGGGACCAGAATGCTCATGGAGGCCAGCAGGGGAAGCCACGGTGGCCAGGCTCCCCTTGCTGCAGGCCTTCTCAGAGCCTTGACGGCGGGACAGCAGAAGGGGGAGGCCATTCCCATCTGCTCCTCCCTGAGCATTCCGGAAGGGCCGGCATGTGCAGGGCCCAGGCGACAGGGCTGTCCCTCAGGGACCCGAGAAGCCAGGTTCCGGCAGGGGGACCAGCCACACAGCCTCCGCTCCTGAACTGTGAAGCAAAGTCCTGTGCATGGGCCGGAGCGAAGGAAGATGGGGGGGCGTTTGCTCACATGTCCAACCCGGCTCGATCCCCAGGACGCCACAGGGCCCCCGAGCCTGCTAGGCGTGACCCGAGCGAGTGCAGAACTGGGAGTAGCCCCTGACCACTGCCAGCCCAAAAGTCAGGAGAGGAGGAAGCGCAGCAGCGGAGCCAGTGGTCAGTGTGCCTGGGGAACTGGGAAAGGGAAGTGGCGGGGCCAGGCCAGCCCCGGGCAGCAGACTGTGTGTCACGCCTGTGACAGTCACCCCCGCCGGGCTGGTTCTGGCTCAGGGGTCAATCCCAAGGGCAGGAGCCGGATGGGGGGGAAACACGTTTATTGGGCAGGGTGTGACCGGTACAGGCGGTGGAGCTGGACGCAGGTGCGGATCTCCGCCTCCCGGGCAGGGAGGTTTGCGGGCGCCGCGCCACCAGTACAATGGTCGGCCCAGATGCTGGCGGGAGGCGAGAGGTCCGCTGGGCGCCGCGTCACCGGTACAGGTAGTCGGCCTGGATGTTGGCGGCGATCTCGGCCTCCCACTTGTCCCCCGTTGTTGAGCAGCTTCTCCTTGTTGTACAGGAGCTCCCTCGTGCGTCTCCGTGGAGAACTCGAAGTTGGGGCCCTGCAGGTGGGGAGGGCTGTCAGGGGTCTCCCGGGACCCCACCGTCCACCCGCCCCCGGCCGGCCCGGCCAGCACCTCCACGATGGCGCCCACGGGGCAGGCCTCCCTGGCAGAAGCCGCAGTAGATGCACTTGGTCATGTCGATGTCAGCGGGCGGGTGCGGCGGCTCCCGTCGGCCCGGGGCTCAGCCTCGATGGTGATGGCCTGTGGGTGGGGCACCAGGTACAGCCACGGGCAGCCCCGCTCTGGGCACCAGGTACAGCCACGGGCAGCCCCGCTCTGGGCACCAGGTACAGCCACGGGCAGCCCCGGCTTGGGCACCAGGTACAGCCACAGGCCAGCCCCAGCTTGGGCACCAGGTACAGCCACGGGCAGCCCCCGCTTGGGCACCAGGTACAGCCACGGGCAGCCCCGGCTTGGGCACCAGGTACAGCCACAGGCCAGCCCCGGCTTGGGCACCAGGTACAGCCACGGGCAGCCCCGGCTCTGGGCACCAGGTACAGCCACGGGCAGCCCCGGCTTGGGCACCAGGTACAGCCACAGCAGCCCCGGCTCTGGGCACCAGGTACAGCCACGGGCAGCCCCGCTTGGGCACCAGGGTACAGCCACGGGCAGCCCCGCTCTGGGCACCAGGTACAGCCACGGGCAGCCCGGCTTGGGCACCAGGTACAGCCACGGGCAGCCCCGGCTTGGGCACCAGGTACAGCCACGGGCAGCCCGGCTTGGGCACCAGGTACAGCCACGGCAGCCCCGCTTGGGCACCAGGTACAGCCACGGCAGCCCTGGCTCTGGGCACCAGGTACAGCCACGGCAGCCCCCGGCTCTGGGCACCAGGTACAGCCACGGGCAGCCCCGGCTCTGGGCACCAGGTACAGCCACAGGCCAGCCCCGGCTCTGCCCCCACTGCCCATCCCTGGTGCCTCTCTGCCTGGCCATGTGGTGTCCATGCTACCTGCGGACACCATCTGCCCCTGCCCCTCGCGACAGTCCTCCCCTGTTCCGAAAAGCTCTGGCCCACGGGGATGAAGGGGTGCCGGGCAGGAGGGACAGCACAGAGCTGTCGCTATCTGCCTCCGGCAGTCCTGTGCCCCGCCCCACGTGCCACCAGACTGGCCGCTTCATCCCCAGGCCTAGCCCTGAGCTGGGCACAGCCCGACCCACAGGGCCAGTTTTCGGGAAGGCCCGTCCGGGATCCTTACGAGGTTTTGTGGCTGCAGCTGAGTCACAGGCAGAAGCCGCAGGACACGCTGAGCGGCCCCCGGGGACCAGCGCTCGGAGACCCCGCCTGCCGCGGGGACGGCCCGCTCACCTGGGCGGGCAGATGGCCTCGCCACAGCTTACAGGCGATGCAGCGCTCCCGCCCGACGGGTAGCGGCGCAGGGCGTGCTCGCCACGGAAGCGCGGGCTCAGCGGGCCCTTCTCGAACGGGTAGTTGATGGTAGCCGGCTCCCCGAACAGGTAGCTCAGGGTCATGCCCAGGCCTGGGGGCGGCAGAGGGGGCTGGCTGGGAGTGCCCACCCCACCAAGCCCACCCGGCCACGCCCACCCGGCCACGCCCACCTCGGGCCAGCTCCGTCCACAGCAGCGTCTGGGCAGCCCGGTCAGTCACAGATGTCATGTCCATGGCGGACTCCCGCACGTTCACATACTCTGGGGGGACAGGAGGGCGTGGTGGGTGGGCGCGGCCCAGGGAATGTTCCCCCTGCAGCTGGGTCCGCTGGGTCCTGGGTCTGGAGTAGGTGGGGACTGGGGGTCTCGGGGACGCTGATCCCAGAACCACCCCCCCCAGAACTCACTGTAGGTGGCAACCGCGGTGCTGCCGTGAAGACTCCGGCCACGGGAAGGTCCTACGGGGCAGCCAGAGCCGGATGTCAGCGGGAGGGACCCCGCACCGGGCCTGCCCCCCCGCCCGTCCCCCCAGTCCTACCTGCGCGGGCCGCCTGGGCCAGGGCCCGGAGCAGCGCGGGTGCGGTCAGGCAGCGCATCTGCAAGCGGACACAGGGAGGTCCATGGGGGCGATGGAGCCCCCATAATTCACTCCGCAGCTGCACGGTGTCCCCCGCCCTGTCCCGTGCGGCTTTCGCGGCTCAGCCGGAGATCCGGAAGGTCCGTCTCGCCGAGCGCGGCCAGGCACTGCCGGCCTCCTGCGCCCCGATCGGACCCTTCCGCCGGGCCAGGTCGCGCACCCGCGGGGCTGCCCGGGGACAGCGCGGGTGGGAGACGTGCGGGGGCGGCGCCCCAAAGGCTCCGCTGAGACCAGCCCCAGGTTCGGTCCGTCCTGCACCGCGTCCCTCTGGGCCCTCGGGCAGCAGCGGCCACCATGACACTGGGCTTCCTGAGTGGTTCGGACACAGGCCCGGGGCCTGGCCCCTGCTGTACCCCCGCCCGCGACCTGCGCTTCTGGCCCGCCCATCCTCCTCTGCCCACCACGTCCAGGCCGGGCACCTTCCTGACCTCTGACCTGGGCAGCGCATGCGCCCGAGGATGGGCGCCCCGGGAGCCCGCTGCACGCTCAAGGGCACGGAGGCCGCGGGGGGCGCGCCCCGAGGGAGCCCGGCGCAGGCCCGGGGGTTACACCGCGCCGCAGCGGCCCCCTGCGACCCCGGCCCGGCCTCAGCAGCCGAGTTCGGAGGACCCACCTTGAGGGGCAGCCGCTCCTTCCCGTGCCGAGCGGCCAGTGCGTCGGGGGCGGGGCCTACACTTGGGGCCTCTGCCATTGGACCGGCGGCCTGCGCCTTTCCGCCCTCACTCTCCACACGGGTTTGATTGGCCCTTGGGGCCGCCGCGTCTTTGCTCTGATTGGTTAGAACAGAGCCGCCCTTGAGTTGAGTTGGGCGCCGCCATATCAGATCGAAGAAGCCAATGAGCGAGGAGTCGCGACACACTGGGGCGGGACTTCGGGGCTTGGGACGCACTTCTGGGTCAACCGGGCGACCTAGGTCAACAGAGACCGTCTCCGCGGCGTCTGGAGGCTGGTGGCGAATCTCCGGCCCTTTACCAGGCTGTGCTGAAAGCTTTTGGTTTGTTTTTGGGCCACAAGCGCTTACTCCTGGTTTTGCACTCAGGGATCACCCCTGGCGGTGCTCGGGAGCCCGTGTGGGAGCCGGAGAGCTAACCCGGTGCTCTGAAAGCCAGGCAAGCGCCTGCCCAAGCACCCTGCTCTCTGCCCAAGCTCCCTGCCCAAGCTCCCTGCCCAAGCGCCTGCCCAAGCGCCTGCCCAAGCACCCTGCTCTCTGCCCAAGCTCCCTGCCCAAGCGCCTGCCCAGGCCTGCCCAAGCGCCTGCCCAAGCGCCCCTGCCCAAGCACCCTGCGCCTCGCCCATGCCCCTGCGCCCGCCCAAGCACCCTGTGCTCTGCCCAAGCGCCTGCCCAAGCGCCCTGCTCTCTGCCCAAGCGCCTGCCCAAGCGCCCTGCCCAAGCACCCTGCGCCTGCCCAGCGCCCTGCCCAAGCGCCCGCCCAAGCACCCTGCGCCTGCCCAAGCGCCCGCCAGCACCCTGTGCTCTGCCCAAGCGCCTGCCCAAGCACCCTGCGCCCTGCCCAAGCGCCCGCCCAAGCACCCTGTGCTCTGCCCAAGCGCCTGCCCAAGCACCCTGCGCCCTGCCCAAGCGCCCTGCCCAAGCACCTGCCCAGCGCCCTGCCCAAGCGCCTGCCCAGCGCCTGCCCAAGCGCTCTGCCCAAGCGCCCTGCCCAAGCGCCCCGCCCAAGCGCCTGCCCAAGCACCCTGCGCCCTGCCCAAGCGCCTGCCCAAGCGCCTGCCCAAACGCCCTGCCCAAGCACCCTGCTCTCTGCCCAGCGCCTGCCCAAGCGCCTGCCCAAGCGCTCTGCCCAAGCGCCTGCCCAAGCGCCTGCCCAAACGCCCTGCCCAAGCGCCTGCCCAAGCGCCCTGCCCAAGCGCCTGCCCAAGCGCCCTGCCCAAGCCGCCCTGCCCAAACGCCCTGCCCAAGCGCCTGCCCAAATGCCCTGCCCAAGCGCCTGCCCAAATGCCCTGCCCAAGCGCGCCTGCCGCCCGCGCCTGGCGCCCTGCGCCCTGCCCAAGCGCCCTGCCCGCCAGCGCCTGCCCAAGCTCCTGCCCAAGCGCCCCTGCCCAAGCGCCCTGCCCAAGCGCCTGCCCAAGCGCCCACCCGCCGTCCTCTCTGGCCCATGCCCAGCCTTTATCCATGCTGCCGCACTCGAGGTGAGGACGACTGTTCTCCCTTTGCAGGTGGGGCAGTGAGCACTGGCTTAGTGAGTCCACTTGCCTAAGCCGGGGAGCAAACGGAGCCCTTTCTGTTGGGGTGTGTATGACCCAGGAGCTCCTGTTCCTCATCGGATCCCAGGCCTGTTTTCTCCCAGTAAATCGCAGGCAGAAGAACCCTGAGGCTGTGTGTTGGCCAGTGTATGTTTGGGGCCAAGGGTGCTCAGGGAAGGCGTCCTGGAGGAGGTGATGTCCCGGAAGAGCAGAGGGCCAGCCAGAGCTGTGTGTGGCTAGTCTGCTGAGAACACAGTGGACGCTGGGAAGGGCACGTCCTAGTGCGAGGGTGCGGGAGGCGGGAGCCCTCCAGAGCCAGTGACCTCTGGGAGAAGGGAGGTGGAGCAGGCTGCTTCTGGGTGGTGGGTGACTTTCTCCCGAGATAGGCCCTGGGGTCTGCGGGCTGAGGGAGGGGCGCCTGTGCTCAGCGCCACATTGGGGGAGAGGAGCCGGAGGGTCTCTGCCTGACAGTCACACACACACACACACACACACACACACACACACACACGCTGAGCCAGAGGTGGGCAGCAGCTTGTCTTTATTAAGCAACCAGGGCCCCTCCCAGGCCGGGCTCTCTGCACAGGTGTCCTCACCATAGGGGGGCCCGGCCCCGCCCCAGATCCCCCGTGACCTGGGCCTCCACGGGGCAACGGGAGTGCGGGTCCTGCCTTCCCTGCACTCAGAGCAGGTGCAGCTCCAGCAGGTGCAGCTCCAGCAGGTGCAGCTCCAGCAGGTGCAGCTCCAGCAGGTGCAGCTCCAGCAGGTGCAGCTCCAGCAGGTGCAGCTCCAGCAGGTGCAGCTCCAGCAGGTGCAGCTCCAGCAGGTGCAGCTCCAGCAGGTGCAGCTTCAGCAGGTGCAGCTCCAGCAGGTACAGCTCCAGCAGGTGCAGCTCCAGCAGGTACAGCTCCAGCAGGTGCAGCTCCAGCAGGTACAGCTACGGCAGGTGCAGCTCCAGCAGGGTGCAGCTCCAGCAGGTGCAGCTCCAGCAGGTGCAGCTACGGCAGGTGCAGCTACAGCAGGGTGCAGCTACAGCAGGTGCAGCTACAGCAGGGTGCAGCTGCAGCTGGGGGTCTCCATGGCCGTGAGCAGCAGCCTCAGGCGCCCGGGCGAGTAGGGCGGGTAGCGGAGCCCGTAGAGTCGCCTCCAGCCCCGGCGGTCGCAGCAGGCAGGCACGGTGGTGGGAGAAGGTGTCGAAGGAGAACTTGCCGTGGTAGTTGCCCAGACCACTGGCCCTGGAGGAGAGCCGGGCCCTGAGATGCCGCGGCTAAAGGCCGATGCCCCCAAACTGCTGGGGAGCCCTGGTGCCGCGCCAGGGGGAGGGCAGAGAGATGGGGTGCGCGGCAGTGAAGGGCGTGACGAGAGTCCCCTGGGGGCATCCTTGGCACCCACCTCCTGGAGTGCCGGAGGCAGGGAGAGTCAGGGAGAACCCTGAGGACCTAGAGTGGTAATCAGGAGGGCTTCCTGGAGTGGGTGAGGCGAGAGATGTCAGTGGTGAGAGTGGTCCAGGCTCGAGGACAACTCAGAGGTGTGTGCACACCTGTGTGTGTCTGTGTGTGTGTGTCTGTGTGCGTGTCCTGTGGCAGGATGTGTATGTGGGGACGGCTACAGGCCCGAGGTCAGACTGGGAGGCCCAGGGCCTGGGTCCAGTCCCTCTTCCCTACTGCTCCCCTGGCTGCTGGTTGACTGGGTGAGGGAGACAGTGGGCGGAGCCTGGGTGGTCACTCACGGTCCTTGTGCCCAAAGCCCCCCAGGACTGTGGGGCGCAGAGTGGATGCCGCCTCCACAGAGCCAGCCTGCTGAGGCCCCCTGGTGATGGGGTTAGGGGTGTCCACTCCCCAGCGTGCCATGACGCCCGTGGAGAGCAGGAACTGGGGTCCCGGGCAGACAGAGACGCCCCCATGGGTGGGGAGTCAGAGCCCCACCCCGTGCAGGGCCCCTCCCCTACTGGCGGGGCTCTGGGGACCTACCCACGCCCCGAAGGGCAGGCTGGAGAGGGTCATGTGCATGAAGCCGTCGTTCCCGCAGAAGCCCCCGCTGCTGGTCCCGCCAGCACCCCGCCACCACCTGGGGCCGGGAGGAGGGGGGAGGGGAGGTGAGCAACAGGGAGGCCCCGCAGCCCCGGGGACTTGGGGAGCAGGGGGTGAAGTGGCAGGTCGTCAGGGAAGTGCCTGGGGAGGCGCGTGCGGCGCGGCGCCCCCCCCGGGGCAGAGGAGGCGGAAGGGTGAGGGGTGTGAGGGCCAGCTCGCTTGGGCCCGGCCGCCACGCTGGGAGGTGATGTCCCTGCTAGGGGACACAGGCCGGCCCCGTACCCAGCCCAGCACGTCCGCCGGAGGGCGGGTCCTGGCCGTAGCAGCAGGCCCCTCCGGCCCGGTCACGGCTTCACGGGGCCAGGGGCAGACACAGCCTTGGCCAAGGGGTGCCCGTGACCACAGGGCGTGGACGTGGGGGGCTGCAGTGTCATGGCGCAGTGACCGGGCCCGTGGGCGAGAGCTGCGGGCCACCGAGACAGGGCACAGTCCCTGGAGGCGAGGGGCAGCGGGCCCCGCACATGTCCGGAGCCCCCTGCCTGCCCTGGGCCCACAGGTGTTTTCAGGGGGAGAACCGCATCAGGCTCGAGCCTCAGCAGTGCAAAGCTCCGGGCCCAGCCCCTGCCCGCAACATGAGAGAGTTTATTCACGAGTGGGGTGTGGACGGGGCCACTGGTGTTGGCATGTCAAGGGCCTGGGGCCGGAGCGATAGCCCAGCGGGTAGGGCGTTTGCCTTGCACATGGCCGGCCCATGCTGGCCGGGTTCGATCCCCGCATCCCATATGGTCCCCCGAGCACCGCCAGGAGTTATTCCTGAGTGCAGAGCCAGGAGAAGCCCCTGAGCACTGGCAGCTGTGATGCCAAAAAACCAAAACAAAGTGAAGTGCAGGACCCGGGCAGCGGGCAGAGGAGGGCCATGGGGCGCAGGTGCCCGGCGCTCCCGGGCGGACTGAACAGGGCAGGGCCCTGCCTCAGTGTCAGACCTGCAGTGCTGGTCATCCCACGGAGACCCCGGGGAACCAGCCACCTGCCCCAGAGGACAGGGGCAGAGCCCCGAGGCCACCACCCAGGAAGGCAGAACTTGCCCAAGTTCGCCCGTTTTCCGTCGCTGCCCGGCCCCACCTGGCTGTTGTTGGAGAAGGCGTACAGCGCCAGGGGCTTCTCCCGCCTCCGCATGAACTCGATGGCCTCGTCCAGGCTGCCCACGGTCACGATGGGCAGGGATGGGCCCGAAGATCTCCTCCTGCATCACGGGCTCCGTCTCCCGCACGTCCACCAGCACCGTGGGGGCTGTGGGCGGGGCCGCTCAGCGGGGTGGCAGGCCCAGACCCCCCGACATCCAGGCTCAGGGCAGCCCCAGTGGACCCCAGCGCCCCTCAGAAGGGACCACGCAGGGCCCCGCCGAGGGAGCAGCAGGTGCAGCTCTGAGCCCGCAGGGGCGCGCCCGACCCTGGACAGAGGCGGGGCCCAGCTGGGGTGGGGGGGCCTCACCGATGTAGCGGTCCTTCTCGTCGCTCTGGCCGCCGATGGCCACGCGGCCACAGCCCAGCAGCCGCTGCAGCCGCTGGAAGTGTCTGTCGCTGACCACGCGGCCCAGGCAGGGGGACTTCTGGGGGTCCGGCCCGTAGAAGCGGGTGATGGAGCACTGCAGGGCGGGCAGCAGGCGCCGCCTGCGCCTCGCGGCTGCAGAGCACGTAGTCGGGGCCACGCACGCCTGGCCCTGTTGAAGAAGCGGAAAAAGGCCACGCGGTTGGCCACGGTCTGGGGGTCACAGTCGTCGTCCCACGTAGCAGGGGGTTCTTGCCCCCAGTTCCAGCGTCACGGGGGTGAGGTGCTTGGCGGCGGCGCTCATGACGATCCCTGCCCACGCGGGGCTCCCTGCAGGAGGAGGACCCCGGCCTGGGTCTCCCGGCCCCAGGACGGCCCCGCCCACCGCCCACACCTTTCGGGGCTTCATCCCTAGCCCTGCCTCCTTGGGGAGTTGTCGAGCAGGGTCAGCCCGCCCCGGCCTCCACGTCACTGTGTTGGGCCCCTGCCCTCACTTTGCCCAGAACAGCCCAGACCCGGGACGGCTGCAGCCGGCCAGGCCCTGCCACTCCAGGCCTTGTGAGGGCCTGGTCCCCACCCTGCTCCCCCCCACCCTGCGCTTCTCCCTGTCCCGGCTCCTCCCTGCCCGCTGCCAGCTCCCGAGCACCCACCTGTCCACCCCCTCAGCCACGCCCCACCGCTGTGCTCGCTCCCAGCCTTGGCTCTGCGTGGCTGCCTGTCCTCATCAGGGCTCAGGGTCTCTCTCCCGCCTCTCACTCCCCTCACTCAACACCCCACCCCAGCCCGGAGCCCCATTAGGCTCAGGACACTCCCTCCCCATTTTGCTGCCTGACGAGTGAGTGAGCGAGTGAGGCGAGTGAGTCAGTCAGTCAGTCAGTCAGTGAGTGGATGAGTGAGTGGGTGATTGAGTGACTGAGTGAGCGGTGGGTGAGTGACGCCCTTCCCAGGCCCAGCGCTGACAGGCTCCGCGCCCTGAGGCTTCACGGGCTCCTGCACCCTGAGGCTTCACGGAGCTGTCGGGATGGGCCCGCGCCCTGAGGCTTCACGGAGCTGTCAGGACGGGCTCCGACCCCCTGAGGCTTCACGGAGCTGTCAGGACGGCTCCGCGCCCTGAGGCTTCATGGAGCTGTCAGGACGGGCTCCTGACCCCCTGAGGCTTCACAGAGCTGTCAGGACGGGCTCTGGCGCCCTGAGGTTTCACGGAGCTGTCAGGACGGGCTCCGCGCCCTGAGGCTTCACGGAGCTGTCAGGTCTGTGAGGTCTGTGCTGGCCACCCAGACACCAGCCTCCAGGGACCTTCCCGGCCTCTGCACCCTCATCCGGGGCTGCTGCCACAGGGGGCTCTGGGTCTGGCCCGTTCTGAAACCTGCAGGGCCTTTTGCCACCTCGCCTGAGCGCGGCTGACTCTGTCGTCCATAAGGAGGACGCACCAGTCACGCACCAGTTTGGGGTCGTGTAAGGTCACGGGAGCCTGGCTCATGCTACGTCATGCAGGATTGGGCCGGGCGGAGGCCGCTGGTGTGCACAGGCGGTGAGACAGGAGTGTCTCGGCGTCTGGTGCTCCCCCAGAGCAGAAGCTGTGACGGTGAAGGCGGAGGGGTGTGTCCGTGATGCCCCAGCTGCCCAAGGAGAGACGCGCTGTCTCCCGACCACCTGACCAAGCCCGAGGCCGCGCCCACCTCAGCGCGTGTGTAGGGTCCCGTGTGCACTCAGGGCTGTGCCCGGCCCCAGGCCTGCTGCCCCCCTCGGCCTCACCCGTGAAGAAGATGTAGTCGAACTTGTGCTCCAGCAGCCGCGCTGGTCTCCTCGGGCCCCCAGCACCACCGCAAGCAGCTCTGCAGGGCAAGGTGGGGCCACGGTGACCCTCCCTGGACTTCCTGCCGCAGACACCATCGGGGCGTGGCTGGGTGGCCAGTGCCTCAGAGGGAAGGAGGGGGCGAGGGTGGGGGCCCCGGAATCTCCGTGGGGCGGAGGGGGTCAGGCCGGTGGCGGCAGCCGTTGATGGAGTGAGGGGCTGGACCGAGACCACGAGCGACCCGGGGTCTGGCCTCTCGGGGTGGCTGTGATCACCCCTTCAGTTCCACTCTAGGGACAGGCTGAGCGGGGCTGTGGCCGTCCGGCCTGTGCGCAGTGCCGCTGGGGCCGACCCCACTCACCGGGTCCAGGTAACGGGGCAGCACCTCGGACAGGACCTTCTCGACGCTCTTGCTGATCTCGGAGGGCTTCAGCACCACACAGTTCCCTGGAGGCGGCGGGAGCTGTGCACGCCAGGCTCGGAGCACGCAGGCCCCCGCCCCCTCTCCCTGGCTCTGCGGGTGGCGGCCGGGCCGTGGAGGCGGCTCTCACCTGCGGCCAGCGCCCCACCAGGGGGCATGAGGGTGAGGTTGACGGGGTAGTTCCAGGGCGCGATGATGAGCACCAGCCCATAGGGCTCCTTGCGGATGAAGGCCGAGTCCAGCTGTGTGGCCTAGCGGGGCCCAGGTGTGAGCCGCCGCCTGGAGGTCGCCCACCCTGGCAGAGCCCGCCCTGCCCGCCAGCCTGCCCAGCCCAGCCCCACTCACTAGGTTCTTGGGCACCTTCTCGTCCTTCATCCAGGCCCGCAGGTTCCTGAGCGCCAGCTTGATCTCCCTTCTGGCTGATTCTCACCTCAGACACCTCAGACTCGAAGTCCGACTAGTGCGTGGGCAGGAAGTGGGAAGGCCCAGCTGAGCAGGTGGCCAGCCCGGGGACACAGCCGCAGCCACACAAGGCCTGACAGACACACCCCCTCACCACGCTCCACTCACACACACTAACGCTGCTCACTCATGTTCTCACACACTAACTCATTCCCTCAGCCTCACACACACACACACACACTCACAGCCTCACACACATTCACACACACACTCACAGCCTCACACACACACTAATTCATTTACTCACAGCCTCATACTCACACTAACTCGTTCACTCACAGCCTCACAACTCACATTCACAGCCTCACACACACAGTAACTCATTCACTCACAGCCTCACACACTCACACACTCACAGCCTCACACACACTAACTCATTCCCTCAGCCTCACACACACACACAGCCTCACACACACACTAACTCATTTACTCACATCCTCACACACTCACACTAACCTCGCTCACTTACAGCCTCACACACTCACACTCACAGCCTCACACACACTCACAGCCTCACACACACTAACTCGTTTCACTTACAGCCTCACACACTCACACTCACAGCCTCACACACACTAAACTCGTTCACTCACAGCCCTCACACACTCACACTCACAGCCTCACACACTCACACTCACAGCCTCACACACACTCACAGTCTCACACACGAACTCATTTACTCACAGCCTCATACAGTAACTCATTCACTCACATTCTCAAACACACTCACATGCTAATACTCGCTGTCACCAACACACTAATTCACTAACATTCACACACTAACTCACACACATTCACTTACACGCTCTAACTGATTCAGTCATACTCTCGTTCATTCACACACTGATTCCCTCACACATTAACTCACACTCACCTGTTCGCCTCGAGCACTCACACCTCACCCACCCCATGCACACCTCTTCCCTCACACTCACACACTGCTCACACACCTGCGTCCATCCGCGTGCCGGTGCTCTGGCTCGTTCACTCCCACAGCCTCACTCTCTCTTCCCAGCCGCTCCTCGCTCGCACACTCCCTGCGCTCACGCTCACGCTTGGGAGGCAGACTGTGAGGTCCCTGTCAATGGCCCCATTGTCCACTCTCCCCACAGCCGACAGACACTCCGGCCAGGGGACAATGGGCCCAAGGGCCCGCTGCCGGCCTGAGGGAGGACAGCGAGTCCAGTGGGGCCCAGGACAGTCCAGGGAGTGGGCTGGTGCTGGGCTGGGGACGACCTGAGGCAGCGCCGAGGGCGGGCACCGGGCCACAGGCCAAGCCATTGCTGTGCCGCAGCCGAGCCGCTGCCAGGAGCACAGGGCAGTCTGGTCCGGAGGGGCGCTGGGTTGGAGAATGGGCTGTGCACAGTTGGCCCCGGACCTGCCCACTCTGAGCTTCCTGAGGGCGACGCCTCCCAGGGGCCTCCAGGGTTAACAGGTTCCTACAGGCAACAGGGCAGGAGAGACGGTCAGGGCGAGCTGCCCAGTGGGGGGGCCCAGATGGGATTTTCTGGCCGGCTAGTGCTTTGTTTCAGGCCAGGAGGAGCCTGGCAGGAGGCAGGGAGGAATCCGAGCAGTGGACGAGGGACGGGAGGACAGGGACGGGGAGGACAGCACTGGCCAACAAGGTTGACGTGACGGGGACAACTCGGGGGTCTGTGTCCTGTCCGTGGGGACTCAGGCTGGCCGTGTCACACTCCAGCCCTGAGCAGACGTTCTTCAGGGCTGGCGGGGGGGGACCTCTGGGGGTCACGGGCTGGTTGGTGACCGATGACCTCTGGGGGCCAGGGGTAGTGGGTGACCTCTGGCCCTAGAGACAGGAATGGTCACAGGCCCAGCTAGGCCCTACAGACAGATATGACCACAGGCCCAGTTAGGCCCTAGAGACAGGCGTGACCACAGGCCCAGCTAGGCCCTAGAGACAGGAGTGACCACAGGCCCAGCTAGGCCAGAGACAGGAATGACCACAGGCCCAGTTAGGCCAGAGACAGGAGTGACCACAGGCCCAGCTAGGCCCTAGAGACAGGAGTGACCACAGGCCCAGCTAGGCCCTAGGAGACAGGCGTGACCACAGGCCCAGCTAGGCCAGAGACAGGAGTGACCACAGGCCCAGCTAGGCCAGAGACAGGGAGTGACCACAGGCCCAGTTAGGCCAGAGACAGGAGGACACAGGCCCAGCTAGCTAGGACAGGAGGACCACAGGCCCAGCTAGGCCAGAGACAGGAGACCACAGGCCCAGTTAGGCCAGAGACAGGAGTGACCACAGGCCCAGCTAGGCCCTAGAGACAGGAGTGACCACAGGCCCAGCTAGGGCCCTAGAGACAGGCGTGACCACAGGCCCAGCTAGGCCAGAGACAGGAGTGACCACAGGCCCAGCTAGGCCAGAGACAGGAGTGACCACAGGCCCAGCTAGGCCAGAGACAGGAGTGACCACAGGCCCAGCTAGGCCAGAGACAGGGAGTGACCACAGGCCCAGCTAGGCCAGAGACAGGAGTGACCACAGGCCCAGCTAGGCCAGAGACAGGAGTGACCACAGGCCCAGCTAGGCCAGAGACAGGAGTGACCACAGGCCCGGCTAGGCCAGAGACAGGAGTGACCACAGGCCCGGCTAGGCCAGAGACAGGAGTGACCACAGGCCCGGCTAGGCCAGAGACAGGGAGTGACCACAGGCCCGGCTAGGCCAGAGACAGGAGTGACCACAGGCCCGGCTAGGCCAGAGACAGGAGTGACCACAGGCCCGGCTAGGCCAGAGACAGGAGTGACCACAGGCCCGGCAAGGCCAGAGACAGGGAGTGACCACAGGCCCGGCAAGGCCAGAGACAGGGAGTGACCACAGGCCCGGCTAGCCAGAGACAGGAGTGACCACAGGCCCAGCTAGGCCAGAGACAGGAATGACCACAGGCCCGGCTAGGCCAGAGACAGGAGTGACCACAGGCCCGGCTAGGCCAGAGACAGGAGTGACCACAGGCCCGGCTAGGCCAGAGACAGGAGTGACCACAGGCCCGGCTAGGCCAGAGACAGGAGTGACCACAGGCCCGGCTAGGCCAGAGACAGGAATGACCACAGGCCCGGCTAGGCCAGAGACAGGAGTGACCACAGGCCCGGCTAGGCCAGAGACAGGAGTGACCACAGGCCCGGCTAGGCCCTAGAGACAGGAGTGACCACAGGCCCAGCTAGGCCAGAGACAGGAGTGACCACAGGCCCGGCTAGGCCAGAGACAGGAGTGACCACAGGCCCGCTAGGCCAGAGACAGGAGTGACTACAGGCCCGGCTAGGCCCTAGAGACAGGAGTGACTACAGGCCCAGCTAGGCTAGAGACAGGGGTGACCACAGGCCCGGCTAGGCCAGAGACAGGAGTGACCACAG
>JAJIBD010011639.1:0-17178 GCA_021461705.1 Cryptotis parvus | reverse complement strand
TCTCTCTCTCTTTCTCTCTTCCTTCTCTTACACCCTGTGGCTTGCAATACAAACACTCAGAAGCTATCGTGGTGTATCTTTTCTGCCTTCCTTTTTCCTTCCCTTCAACCCTTCCTCCCTTCCTTCTCTTTTTCTTTCTTTTATTATTTTTTTCTTGCTATGTTAAACAATAGATCTTTAAAAAGCATGAAGAAGTACAAAAACTAGTGACATCTGAACATGCTTTTGAATTCATGCCTGGCCTCTCAAGTTCTCAAGCATATCCATTTTTTAGATGTGATACCAGGCATGGGAATCAATTAGGGTCTTATACAAATAAGATCTGTCCTAGTTCTGGTGTGCAGTAGAAAGAAGGTGGCTGATGTCCTGGTAAGGCTAGATTGCCTGTATCTGAATATAATTAGTTTTGTTTTGCTTTTGTTTGCTTGTTGGGGGCCACACCTGGAGTTATGCAGAACTTACTCCTGAATGTGCTAAAAATCACTTCCAACAGTTTTACTGGAACATGTAGTGTCCTGGAGATCAAACTCATGTCAACCACATATAAGACAAGCACTTTTCAGCTGTACTTTCTTTAGCTAGCACCTGAATATATTTTTTAACTTTGATAGGCATGGCATTGTTGATGATCTTATATGTTAGAATCTCTTATGCTACCTTCAAAATGTGTATTTCTGGGTGAAGCAATAGTGCATTTGGTGACATATTTTTCTTAGCATGAGCTGACCAAGTTTCATTGGTCAGGATCCCTTGTGATCTCCTGAACACCATGAGGAGTGAATCCTGAGGGCAGGGCAGGGCTAGGAGTAACCCTTGAGTGTCACCCTCTGAAGCTCTCAAACAAGAAAATAAATTTCATTCTAAAAGTATACATTTCTGAGTCCTAACTCAGGGATAATGAACACATACCTTATAATGAAGGTGGCATTACAATTATCATTTATTGTAAATTTTATTACTTTTCACAATACAAATGATACCCAATTCTGGAAAATAAGATTAAATTGGTAGATTTGACAAAAAGAAATCTCTAAAAAGAGTCAGAAATGGAATGGAATGTATTTATATTTACATATTTTATATGTATAATATGCATAATCATATATGTATGTCAAAATGTAAGTATAGATGTTTATATATGTATATATGCAAATATATTATGTATCATAGAGGAAATTTTTGTTTTATGAAACATTTCATTCTTGTGTATGTGTGTGCATGAAAGGAATTCAAAATTCACTTCTAATATTGACAGTGTGAAAAAAAAAAGCTTTGCAAGTTACCACTGTAGAATTCCTGTCTCACACTGTGGAGTTTTAAAATGATTTTCTGAAACAGTGTAAATTCTAAGAAATTCCCATTCCATCCACTTTGAATACAGCTAAGCTCATTTTATTAAAGAGAAACCCTGGTGACATTATGTTTTTTTAGATTTTTAAAGGATAAAATTTCCCTTATTTTTCCTTTTCTGGAATGTTGATTTTGTTTCTGTTTAAATAATCCCCAGTTGTCTGATTTCCCCTGCCCTTACTATCTCAGTTCCCTAATGCTGTATTATAAGATATAGGTCCTTCCTGTAAACTAATCCCATCTGAGCCTGCCCCTGCAAGGTACGATATCTGTTACTTGCTGCTGCTTAATGTTAAAACATTTTCACTAGCAGAAAGCTATGGTATCGTCTACTAGGACGAGGTTAAGTTATCTAGTAGTTTCCAAGGTGTTCTTTGGATTTGCTTATTATTGACTCCATCCTCTAAAATCTGTCTCTTTAGACTAGACCTAATTGTGAATATCTATAACACATGAAGGAAAAAGGTCCTCAATTTTGACCTACATGTAGTTTATTTGAATAGAGGTGTTGTGACAAATAATAACTGACTTAAATTCTTCTATTTAATTTTTATAGTTTTCAATTGAATTATCTTGAGATACATAGTTACAAACTTGTTCATAATTGGATTCGGGTCACATAATGCTCAAATACCCATCCCTTCACCAGTGTACGTTTCCCACTACCAATGTCCCCAGTTTCCCTTAGGCACCCCCTACCCCCCAACTCCCGCCTCTATGGCAGGCACTTTTCTTCTCTCTCTTTCTCTTTTATTTTGGACATTATGGTTTGAAATACAGATACTTAAATGTTACCGAGTATATCCCATTAACTATTTTCAGCACTCAATTCTTGTATAGAGCTCTCATTTCGAAAAGGGACCAGTTGACTTAAATTGTTGTTATGACACTTGCCATAACTTTTCCCTGATAATGGAAGCCCCTGACTTCAATTTTATTGTCTACTCTATGGAACATTTCAATGTTAGCCATAATAATGATGATTATGATTATGACTGGAAAAAAAATAAAACAACTCAGGCACAGTGTTGTAAACTGTTCACAGCAGTAATGACTGAAATCTCATGTGCTGCATTGTCAATTATTTTTTAAATTTCTTTGATCTCCTAAGCAAATAGATTCTCTGAATATGGAGCTAGGCTGCTTAGAGGACTGAATGGTTTTCTGAGAGATGGCTTCATGTACACATATGAGAAAAAAAGTGGACAGTTCAATTCAAAACTCTTGATTACACACAGCCCTCCTTCCCCCAACACCAGACCAAAACCCCTTGCTCCCATATTAGACAGTAAATCCAGGTTTTAAGGAATTAAGTATCTTGTTCTTTGTTATAGATCATGTGAAAAGGACAGCTAATTCAAATGAATGAGAAATTCAAGATTTTTTAAAAAGTATTATTAGCATAGTAAGCTTATGTGCCATATCTCAGTTTCATGTTAATTCAAGTTAAAGGAAGACAAATCGAAGTAACTGTGATTTAAGAGTTTCAATCATTTTTTCTCAAAATTCCCTCAATCCTCAAATGCAAAATTTCAAGAATTCCTACTATTTTTATAATGGACTTTAAAGGATGAAATATTTAAAATAATTAAGATATCGTGTTATATGAAGATAGCAACACAACACATAACAGTCTGTTGCTATCGTTCCTTATGGTCTTCACAAACCACTTTGGGAAAGTTACACATCAGGGAAAAGAAAAGTAATGAGAAAGTTGATGCAAAAGAATAAGTGGGATCACTTGACATATTATGACGGAAATGAAAGGGAAACCTGCGGAAATAGAGTGAAGAAGAAAGAAATTGTGAAAACTTGGTTTTAGTAATGCCTCAGTACCAAAAGATGGCATCTTCTATGATTTTCCTTAACTTTCAGCAAGAACTAAGATGTATAGAAGTAATGTAATTGGGGCCAGAGTGATAGAGCAGTGGGTACGGTGTTTTCCTTTGCGTGCTGCTAGCCTGGGTTCGATTCCCAGCATCCCACAAGGTCCCTCGAGCATGGCCATGAGTAATTCCTGATTGCAGAGCTAGGAGTAAACCCTGAGCATTACTGGTTGTGACTCCCCCAAAAAAAAGCAAATAAATAAAATAATTAATAATATAATGTCATTAAATAGTTGTAAGTATCTATAACCTGGATAGTGGAAAATAAATTTATCACCAACTGTAGAGACTACTGCTAATTAAGGATCAAAATAGGCTCTACAAGTCTTATGATAACTATTAGATAACTACACTAAAATGAATTTCCTTCAGTTTTCAATGGCATATTGGCTATTCTTATATGCCATTAATAAATAAAATTTATTATTTTTAATTGTATTACTAAATAAAACTCTAGATAGATATTGTGTTATATGAAGTCTATCATTATGAACAAAAAGTCTATCATTTTATTAATAAATAAAACTATTAGTCGCCTTACTTCTGAAAACAAATGCAAGGATGTCTCATTTCAATTATAAATTCCTTTTTCTAAAATGTATTACAGCTTTTGAAAAATAACACTCAAATCTGTTTTTACCTGAAGTAGATAATGTGAATGATAGATAGGAACACTCATTTGTTTTCCTATAATCATTTTCAAAATGTGATCTACCTATTTCCAAAAAGGATTTGACCGATTTTATTTTAAAACCCATTTATAACAAGACTGTTAAAATAGAAATATCACCAAAAAGAAAGAAGAATAAGGAAATACATATATCATACTTAGGCTTATAAATATAGGGTGATTGAGTGTTGAAATGTCTGGCAGTCAAAACAGTAGTGAATTAGGGTGTTTTTCCATTTTATTTTAGGATCAGAATGAATATTTAAAATCCGCTGACACAGATAATGAACCCTATCCCAAAATAATTTGGGAATGCAGTCCAAGCATCAATATTTTTAAGTGTCCTAGGTAGCTCTTATGTACATGCAAACTTGAAGATAGCTGACCTGTGCTAAAAATCAAGACAGAGGAGCGATGGTATGGTAGGTATGGATTTTTTTTTGCTTGTGATCTTTGCAGATTCCATCCCCAGCACCCCATATGGTCCCCAGATAATCGGTAGGAATATTCCTTTAGCACCTCAGAATGATGTTCTAAAAAAATCAGAAAAGAAATCTAGTAAGTTGTGTAAGACTTTGGGGCTTGACTCATGCCCTGGAAGGTGAGTTATGTACATTTTCATTGACAGTTGGTTGAAAAGTCGCAAGACACTTCAGAGGATGTAGATTTCCTATCATTCTTTACTTTCAGATAAGCTCATCTGTTCTAGAATTTGACTTAGTCATGGCATTGATCTTTCCAACATATGCAGAAGTCTTAGTGACTGTTTATCCATTGCTCAGGGCTTAACTTTGACCAAATTATTGCTTGCTGAGTAAGAACCTTCCTGTGGCTTACTGAGCAACTGTGGGACTGTGGGCAAGAAAGCTCCAGTGCCTTTAGTGAAATCATTTACCTTCAAGTACTCTTTGAGCAATTAAATATGCTTTAATGGGACACAGAGTAAGTAATGAATGTGTTTATTATACATTTTTGTGGACATTACATTGTGTGCAGGATATTACATATTTTAAGGATAAATATTGTGTGAACAGTATATGATTAAGGATGTTTTACCTTCTTTCAATATATTCTGGAAAATGTCTGCTTCCAATTGCTGTTTGGTATAGGGAAATGTCTGTGAACAACACTAGAAAACCCCTAAACTCATTTCTCTTTCTATTTAGTTGCTACAGCATGTAAGTTTATTGATCAATGATCAATCACTGTTTATTTTGGGTTACCTGTCCAATGGAAATAGAAAATATATGTTACCTCTAGTAATTCACTGTCTCTTAATAGAAATAGTTGCTTTTTAAAAAATACTGAACTAGGGCGAAGCGATAGTCCAGCGGGTAGGGCATTTGCCATGCATGCAATCAGCTCATGAAGGCCTGGGTTCAATCCCAGCATCCCATATGGTCCCCGAATACTGCCAGGAGTAATTCCTGAGTCCAGAGCCAGGAGTAACCCCTGAGCATCGCCAGGTGTGACCCAAAAAGAAAAAAAAAACTGAACTAAAATATTAAAGTAAAATGGCATGCCAAGTCTTTTTCCCCGAATAATATAATTACCAAGGCTGCCATTTTATTCCTTCATATAATGCTTATAATAAAAAACCAAGGTTAGAAGAACTGATGGGCAAGTTAACATTGTAAATAGAATATATAATCAATTTCATCAACTGTGGTCTATATAAACCAAAAATATTTACATATGTATTCACAGCATTCTTTTAGTGTGCCTATACAAAGAAATATACAGCAAACAGACAAAGGCAATGATAATCTTGTGTATAATCATGAGCCTATCAAACAGGGTGTTCAAACCCAATACATCAAGATCCGTGAGCTGTATTACGGATTCACCACCAGGACTCACCATTCTACAAAGAAGTGATCATTGATGTCAAGGGGGTTCGAAGTGATACCATCTCACCAAAACTATTATGCCACCCGAGAACATCTGAGATAGGGGAAGGAATGGGAGGAAGATAGATGGTCGGCAACTACACCATCGGTGAGACACGTCTAACACCAATAGGGAAAGTCTGACTTGGGAATGTGAAAGGTAGGTCTATGTCTGAAGAAAATAGTTCGAGAAATGACTAGTCCAGAGGCCCCATTCTCTCTCAATGGAAAAACACTCTGTGCGATGTGTCTAGGTCGGAAAAGATGACCTAAAACCTGAGCGAGGAGGAAGAGAGCGCATGGAATCCTTCAAAGGCATCAAGAAATAGCTAAAGGAAAAAGAACCTCCGCCCGGGCACATCTCTTTGACTCCACTTGTTCTCCCTGCATCAACATACGCCTCAGAGACCTGGGCCCACGAAGCAGGATGAGAAGCTATTCGGGCTCCAGGAGGCAAGTATGTTTGAATCACGCACTAAGGGAGAACGAGTTCTGCCTCGCGCTATTCCAGAATCGGATGCTGTCTCGCCAAGGCACGAACAGATGGGCTGGACAGTATCTTGGGACAACGCGGTGTACATGACGGTCAAAAGATCACGTGGCCGCCCACCTACAAGTATGGTAGACTTCCTTGTTAAGACCCTGAAGGAACGGTTTGAGGCTCTTCATATTCCTGAATCAACCAGATGCCATTGGCCTACATTGGCACGTGATAGGGTCCAATGGAAATGTTACTGGTGCCCGATCTAGCAAATCGATGAGTAACGGGATTCAAGTGATCAAGTGATCAAGTGATAATCTTGTGTGAGACAAAAAAAAGTTCAGAGCATAGAAAGGTAGTAGATGGAATAAAAGGGAGAAAATATTTTACTTTAAGGATGAAGAAGATAATAGAGGAAAGAAAGCATTTGCCTTACATCTGGCCACATCTGAACATCCAGGCTTTGTACTTGGCACATATAGGTCTCTTGGATGTTAGCATATGGTTGCCTGAGGCTTGCGCCTTGCCACATTGGTGAATGAGCTTGAGAGTTTTCAAAGACAGGTGTCCTTTTGTGGCTTTTCTTTCTTGGCATTCTTCGTACAATCATGGAGCTGCTGAACCAGTTGGTTGTATTCTTCATCGATGTTGTCAATGATGGCATCTTCCCATGTTGCCGCCATGGTGCCGAAGAGTTTCCACTTGGTGGTCATTCTGGGAGTTCTCTTCTTAAACTTTGCATTCCTTCCTCCCCGTTCCATGAAGTAGAATTTTGCACGAAGGGAGATGGTGGTCCAATACTGTCTGGAATTTTGGGACAACAGCAATATCAGTCAGGCAAAACCATCAATTGAATATGATATGGTCAATTTCATTGTGGAACTGTCCACCAGGAGATTCCCATGTCCAATGCTTAGATTCAGCCTCTGGAACTGTGAGCTACCATGAATGGCAGATTTCAGAGACTATTATTTTAAAAAATGTGAAATGGAGTTGAGATAAATTAGGCCAATAGCCCAAATTTGTTTCACCACTAATGTCAGGATAGGAAATACTGATTTCCTAACTTGGAAGTCCAGTTTTTTTTTTTCTAAATGCAGCTTAGTCATCTGACAGTGAAAAAATCATTGAAATAATTGTTTTTGGTTTTGCTTTGTTTTGAGTTGTTGGGTTCCACTTTCTTGTGTTCAGGCCTTGCTCCTTGATCTGTGTGCATTTTTACCCTTATGCAAGGCAAGCATCTTACTGCTGTACTTTCTCTCTGGCTCCCTGGACTATGAACTTTAAAGTGCTGTTTCATAGACGTACAGAAATCAGATTTTATTTTTGAACTATTTCAGTTCATTTGTGTCTGTCATTACTGCTTACACTGGATATAAACAAAAATGAGTCTGAGGGCTCGAGTAATAGTACAGTGGGTAGGGTGTTTGCTTTGCATGCAACCTACCAGGGTTCGATCCCCAGCATCCTATATCTTCCCCCATGGACTGCCAGGAGAAATTTCTGAGTTCAGAACCAGGAACATCATTGGTGTGACCCCAAGAGAAAAAAACAACAATGAAGGTGTTAAGGTGGTATAAGGTGGTACCAATTTTCAATTTTAATATTTTACAGTAATAAATGCAATGTATTAGAGTACTTTTTAAAGTTTTATCTTCAAAATAATGCATTCTTGGTCTCAATGTATCATACTTATACCTGTATAGATATAGGTATGATAGTCCAGATAGGTAAGACCAATTTAACTTGCAGTGATGCCTCTAACCTTGTTATAAATTTCAATGAGGATTGTAATCTCTTTCATGAAACACAACTGCCTTAGTTTCCTTTTCTGCCACCATATCACAGGCTCCATGGCCTACTGTATGATAAGTGTTTAATCTGACTATAACAAATTACCAAGAATTTATTGTTTGAAAAAATGCCAGCATACTCCACGGTGGTTTCCAAGGTAGGGAAATCCAAAATCGGTTTCTCTGGGGGTAAATTATAGTTATCAGTAGGGTTTATTCTGATGTCTCCAGAGGAATAGCTGGCACCTTTCTTGAATTTTAATAGCTTCCAGCAGCCACCCACGTTCCTTGGCACATGGACACTGCCTCTCTCCTCTAAAACAGCAAAGGTGATGTTGAGAATTGTAATCACTCTGATCTCTTTGCTTCCTCTAAGAATTATTATGAGTATATTATTCCCACCAAGATAATCCAGTGTTATCTCCTATCACAAGATCAATTGATGAGTAAATTTAATTTCTGCAACTTTCAGTTCACTTTGCAAGTAAAGGCGCCCATTTACAGATCCCAGGAATTAGGGTGTGGATATATCACCAGAGTTCACGTTTCTGCCTGTCACACCCAATTTCTCTCACCTTCATGTCTCCTTGTCCCCAACAAAAATGATCTTTACTAAGGAATTTAACATTAGCATGCAGGTTTATTCTTTTGTTTTGTTTTTCCATCACAGAGTACTAGGTTTTTCTATTAAACCAGGTGCAAATAGGGTAAAACAAAAGAGGCTATAGGAATGGTATAAATGGTGTAGTTCCTAAATCTGGGAGCGAGAAGGCTTATTGGTATAGCAGAAGAGTCTGGCTCAAGAATTAGGTTTCAGCTTAGTTTAATGATTAAATGATTACCTAACGATTATTTCAGAGGCTGATTCCACATATCTGCCTTGATTCCTGACATTTTAATTCATACAGACCAGGAAAACCTATTTAAAGTCACAAATTAGTTTTCCAGACTGAAAAATGCAACATTTTAAGTATATTTTTTAAGGATATGTCATTTTCCAAACAGATTTTACCAATTACAGTTGAAATTAAAACCTCAGAGGCAGGAGATTGGAAAATTAAATGGAACAGAGGAAGAGAAAAAAGAGAGAGAGACAGAGACAGAGACAGAGACAAAGAGACAGAGACAGAGATACAGAGAAAGAGAGAGGCAGACACAAAGAGAGGAGAGAGAAGAGTGAGAATCATCTCCCTCATCTGTTTGAATAGATTTTAAAATGTCTGCTGGGTGTGGTCATATCAATTTCCATGCTTGTGAGAACTTCTACTTGTGCTTCTAAGGTTTACATGTATGTTCAGAGGCTGCTTTTTTAGAGGATTTCTTCTTCTGCTTCTTTTTTTTCCTCTTTTCCTCTTCTTCCTTTTCTCCTCTTCTTCCTTCTTCATTTTCCTCTTCCTTTTTCTTCTTCTTCTTCTTCTTCTTCTTCTTCTTCTTCTTCTTCTTCTTCTTCTTCTTCCTCCTCCTCCTCTTCTCTTCTTCCTCCTCCTCCTCCTCTTCCTATAATTCTTCTTCTTCTTCTTCTTCTTCTTCTTCTTCTTCTTCTTCTTCTTCTTCTTCTTCTTCTTCTTCTTCTTCTTCTTCTTCTTCTTCTTCTTCTTCTTTCTTCTTTTTCTTTTTTGAAGGCACCTTCCTTTTCCTTGTTATTTGCTTATTTGTTTTGCATGTTGTAATAGTTGGAAACCTGGGCAGTTTGAGTGTAGTTCCACTCTGTTCTCCAGCTCTGTGCCCTTGAACTTCTGTAGCCAGGACTCCAACTGTGGCATTTAAGACATGGGTTTATCGACTGTATTCAGCTGCCTCTGAAATGCTATACATGTGTAGAGCACTCATGCAAAGCAACAGAGCAGCATGTGAACTAAGCTTTTGATAATGATCACAATGCCAAAAAAGAAAAAAAGAAACCTTGATGATATTCTATGAGTTCTTTTGTACAATTAATCTGCACTTGGCCAACTGAGCTCAATGCCTGAATTTGCAGCATGTAGAATTTTCAGCACAGTGGTAGGCGCAAAGCAAGTACTTAATAAGTCTTTGTTGAATTGAGAGTTATTGTGAAGACAGTGTTTTTCTCATTAGTTGCCTGTCAATATTCTCTTTTTCTAACTAGGACTCCTTCTGCCCTTCTGTTTGGCTGTGCATGTAAACTTAGATACTTACAAGGGGGTGGAGCTCTCAAATGAATTGGGAGCTAAAATCCAATCAGCTCCCCAGCACGCCTCCAACTAGTCTATTTTCTGTCAAACTTGCTAACGTCTGCTGGGCCACTGTTTGGGAGAGGAATAAGATCTGATATGCTCCAGCACCCAATAGGAGCACAGCAATATTCCTAAGTGGTTGGGTCAAAGAAGAAATGCTAGAAAAAGTAGCTTTATGGTTTCAGATTTTTTCAATAGATGTAATATTCAAGAGGGCATCTTTACTTTTTCCAAAATTTTTAAGTCCGAGAGAATTTTTTACCACCTTGCAGCTTTTTAACAAGTTACTTAATAGAATATTGGAGGTTTTTTTTTGTGATTTAGGAGTGTTAAATACGTGTATCTGAGATGCATTAGCACACATTTCAGTCAGGGAGTTCTTGTTTTTTTTTTTTTTTTTTTTTTGCTTTTTTGGGTCACACCCGTCAATGCTCAGGGGTTTCTCCTGGCTCTTCACTCAGGAATTAGTCCTGGCGGTGCTCAGAGGACCATATGGGATGCCAGAGATGTAACCCGGGACAGCACAGGCGGCCACGTGCAAGGCAAACGTCCTACCCGCTGGGCTATTGCTCTGGCCCCTAGTCAGGAATTTCTTAATAGGTAAGCAATTTTATTTGACTGCCTTGTAGTTTTTGTTTTTCCTCCTAATTTCTAGATTTTCATAGAAAATGTTAGACAAATGCTAAACTGAATTTATTAGAAATCAACAAAAATGTAGATTGAGCAATTGTTTTCACAAGACAGAGAGACCACAATTTGTACTTTTAGAAGATAATGTTTAAAAAAAAATTCTCAGAGGGAATGGGGGCCGGAGAGATGATACAGTGGGAAAGGTCGTGGTCTTGCACATGGATGACCCAGGTTTGATTCCTGGAATCTCAGAAGGCCTCCCAGGCATTACCAGAAGTGATTTCTGAGAGCAGAGCCAGAGCCAGGAGTAACCTCTGCACATCTTTGGGTGTGCCCCCAAACCAATAAACAACAACAGCAATTCAGAAGGAAAAGTTTTCCCATACCTACTAAGAGTTTTTGAACTTGCTTATTCTGTTTTCTGATGTTTATCATTAAGGAAAAGAGCTACTCTTTAGTTTTAGTTGAATATAGTTCTTTAAATACTTTAAATATTCAAATTCATTTTTTCTCTCTTTTGCAGTAACAGAATATTAACAAGATCTAGGTAGGAATGACATGATGACAGTGAAAAATCTAAATAAAATCAATAATAATTTCCTGACACATCATGGCTGTTAGTGTCATTATGCCATTATTGTGTGCTGACAACATTAAACACTTTGCTATCTACTGGACTCAAAACTGTTCACTTGCATTTCCAGTTTGTAAAGTACAAATAAAAACATTAATGTCAAGTGTGTAATTGCATGCAAGTCAAAAGTAACAAAGTTATTTGCTTCTCCTTCTCCCTGTGAGTGTTTTAATTAACTAATTCAAAATGTCTCAACATGTTTTCTTTCTAATGTTCTTTCATCTGCTACTGACATGAAAGAAAGGCTGTTGGAAGTATAGAAGAATGTCAAGATCCAAAGAAAGGCACCCCTAAAAAGTTTAAAGACCTGATTAAGTTTGTTTGAAGATTCTGCCAGATATATTACAATTAACTCACTATGGAATCCTAAATATGTTTGTTCAATTGCCACTGACACTGGTTGAAAATGTTTGAAGAGTAACCAAAAACCTGTTCATTTAAAAATATTTCTCAGAATTTGCCCCCTTTAAAAATAAACTATAACATGTCCCATAATACAGTGATGTTGTGCTATGCGAGGGGTTTCAGTGCTTTGTGACTGACAAAGAGAGCCATTAGAAGTCTGCTTGATGGACATAACTAAGTGAATTGGAAAAAAAAAAAAAGCTTTTCTAGGCCATTCAGAAATAATTGATGTGACGGAGACAGCTGTGTGTGAGTTTCAGATAAGGAAACACTTTATGAAGAACTATTGAAACTAAAAGGGAAGGTGAACATTTAAAGTTCCCAATAAAATTGTCTGCATGATGCAGTGTATTATTCAATAGGAAAGCGCTTCAACCGGAAATCCCTTGCAGTGTCGGTCATCCTCAGGGTGTCCTGACTCCTAGAGGAAAGTTTTCACACTTTACCCTGGCACCATATTTTTGTTTTACTCTAAGTGACATGTGTATTATTAATATCTGACTTTCTCTTTTTCTAAAAATTCATCAGGACCATAGAAAAGAAACAACCTGTGTACACTTTATATATTGTATTAAAATATGTTTCAACGCTATGGAAGGCGGATGTTTTTACATGCATCAAATCCTGGGATATAGCATTTATTAGAGGGTTTTGTAACTATTTGTTATTAATATATTTCTATTTTCCGTGGTCAGCCTCTACAGTGCTCAGGACATACTCCTGCCTCTGCACTCAGAGAACACTCCTGGAGGTACCCAGGGGTATCCCATTTGAGCTAATGGGAGTGAACCTGTGTGTCACCTGCAGACAAGTGCCCTACCTGCTGTATTATCTCTACAGCCAGATAGCTAACTATTAATCAATCTAGCCATTAGAAACTGGATAAAATTTAGAGTATTATTATTTTATTTTTGACTATGCATAGGGTCTATGACTTTCCTTAGAAACTATGAACTTTATGACAAAGATACTTTGAATAGATGAACACCAGGACATGTTAAACATATTCCATTATTAGGAAAATAGGACAACTTTTTTTAAAAGATTTACATTATTTGTTCTTTATTCTTGATTTTCTTTTTTTTAGTTAAACATTTTATTATACCACGGTAAGATACACAATTACAACGTTGTTCATGTTTGGAGGATTTGGTCACATAGTGTTCCAGCACCTGCCCTCCACCAGTGCCCATTTCCCACCACCAATGTCCCCAATTTCCTCCCCCTCCATAGCCTGCCTAAATGGCAGGTTCTTTATCTCTTTTCTTTCTCCCTCTCTCTCCCTTTCTTCTCCTACATATTGTGGGTTGCACTACATATAATTGGAAGCCATCATGTGCATATTTTTTGCCTGTATTTAATGCTCAGTTCTATGTTGGTATCAGCCCATTTCAACATTTATTCACACATGTTCCCTTCTCTGTCTTACCTAACCTCTGACTTCCCTCAAGTTTGCGGTAATTTCCACTTTTGGTAAGACCACCTGATATATTTATGTCATGCAAATAAATGCAGTCATTTTATGTCTCTCTCTTTCCTTCTGACTAATTTCACTCAACATGATCCTTTCCATGCCCATCCATTTATAGGAAAATTTCATAACTTCTTTTTTTCTAACAGCTGCATAGTATTCAATTGTGTAGATGTACCGCAGTTTTTTTTATCCAGTCTCAGTTCTCGGGCATACTGGTTGTTTCCAGGTTCTGGCTATTTGAAAGTGATGCTATGAAAATAAGAGTGCGGATTGTGTTTCTGCTGTGTGTTTTTGGCTTCCCAGAGTATATTCCCAGGAGTGGTATGGCTGGGTCAAAAGGGAGCTCAATTTCTAGTCTTTGGAGGAATGTCCATATTGTTTTCAAGAAAGGTTGTACAAGTCGACATTCCCACCAACAATGTATGAGAGCCCTCTTTTTCCCTATATCCACGCCAGCACTTGTTGCTTTTACCCTTTTGAATATGGGCCAGTCTCTGTGGTGTGAGGTGATATCTCATTGTTGTTTTGATTTGCATCTCTCTGATGATTAGTGCTGTTGAGCATTTTTCATATGCCTTTTGGCCATTCGAATTTCTTCCTTGTCAAAGTTTCTGTTCATCTCTTCTCCACATTTTTTTATGGGGTTAGCTGTTTTCTTCTTATATAGCTGTACCAGTGCCTGATATATCCTGGATATTAACCCCTTATCAGATGGGTATTGGGTGAATATTCTTTCCCATTCTGTGGACTGCCTCTGTATCTTAGTCACTGTTTCTTTTGAGGTGCAGAAACTCTTTAGTTTCATGTAGTCCCATATGTTTATATTTTCTTCTAGTTGCTTTGTTATTGGTGTTTCACCTTAGAAGATGTCTTTAGCTTCAATGTCTTGGAGGGTTTTTCCTATATTTTCTTCAATGTACTTTTATGGATTCAGCTCTGATATTGAGATCTTTATTCCATTTTGATCTGATTTTTGTGCAAGGTGTTGGATACAGGTCCAAATTCATTTTTTTCACATGTAGCTTTCCAGTTTTCCCAACACCACTTGTTGAAGAGGCTTTCCTTACTACAGTTTGGACTCTTTGCACCTTTATCAAAGATTAACTGATCATGCTTTGAGGGTGGGTGTCAGGATACTCAACTCTGTTCCATATATCCACAGGTCTGTTTTTATTCCAGTACCAGGCTGTTTTTATTACTGTTGCTTTGTAGTACAGTTTGAGGTTGGGAAAGGTGATGCCTCCCATCTACTTTTTCCCAAGGAGTGCTTTAGCTATCCATGGGGGTTTATTATTCCATACGAATTTCAGGAGTGTTTGGTCAATTTCTTTAAAAGAATGTCATGAGTATCTTTATAGGAACCACACTGAATCTGTACAAAGCTCTAGGGAGTATTACCATTTTGACAATGTTAATTCTCCTCATCCATGAGCAGGGAATGTGTTTCCATTTTCTTGTATCCTCTTTTATTTCTTGAAGCAGTGTCTTGTAGTTCTCTTTGTATAGGTCCTTTACACACTTGGTTAAGCTGATTCCTAGCTATTTGATTTTCTGTGGTACAGTTGTGAATGGAATCGATTTCTTAATATTCCTTTCTTCTCATTTGTAATTTGTGTATAGGAAAGCCACCGACATTTGGGTATTGATTTTGTACCCTGCCACTCTACTATACATATCTATTGTTTCTAAGAGTTTTGGGGTCGAGAGTTTAGGGTTCTCTAAGTATAATATCATGTCATCTGAAAATAATGATAGCTTGATTTCTTCCTTGCCAATCTGGATGCCCTTAATGTCCTTTTCTTCTCTGATTGCTATGGCAAGTACTTCCCGTACTATATTGAATAAAAGAGGTGAGAGATGGCAACTTTGTCGTGTTCCTGATCTTAAGGGGAAGGCTTTCAATTTTTCCCCATTGAGAATGATACTCTCTGTGGGCTTTTGGTAAGTGGCTTTGACTATCTTGAGTAAGCTTCCTTCAATTCCCATTTTCTGGAGGGTTTTAATCATGAATGGGTGCTGGATCTTGTCAAATGCCTTTTTCTGCATCTATTGATAGGCTCATATGGTTATTATTTTTTCTCTTATTGATATGATGTATTATGTTGATGATTTGCAAATGTTGAACCATCCTTGCATTCCCGGATGAATCCCACTTGGTCATGATGTATGGTCTTTTTTGATGAATCTTTGGATTCTATTTGTTAGTATTTTGTTGAAGATCTTAGCATCAGTGTTCATCAAGGAGATTGGTCTGTAATTTTTCTTCTTTGTGTTGTCTCTTCCTGTTTTGGGTATCAGGGTGATGTGTGCCTCTTAGAAGCATATTGGGAGTGTTTCTGTTTCTTCTATTTCCTAGAAGAGCTTGAACAGGACAGGCCGTAGGTCCTCCTTAAAGGTTTGGTAGAATTCGCTAGTGAACCCATCTGGACCTGGGCTTTTGTGTTTGGGCAGACTTTTAACTACTGTTTCAATTTCCTCAATGGCAATAGGCTTATTCAGGCATTGGAGGCCTTCTTCTTTCAATCGTGGGAGGTTATAAGACTTCAGGAATTTATCCATTTCTTCTAGGTTCTCATGTTTCATGGCATACAGGTTTTCAAAGTATTCTTTGATGATCTTTTGGATTTCTGTGGTTTCTGTTGTGATGTCACCATTTTCATTTCTGATTCTGCTTATTTGGGTTCTCTCTTTCCCTGTCCTTGCAAGTTGCCAGTGGCTTGTCAATCTTGTTTAATTTTTCAAAGAACCAGCTCTTGGTTTCATTAATTTTTGGATTTTTTTTTTTTGGTTTCCAGCTCATTGCTTTCCTCCCTAAGTTTTATTATTCCCTTCCTTCTGCCTGGGTTGGGCTTCATTTGTTGGTCTTTTTCTAATATTTTTAGCTGTGAGGTCAGGTTATTTATGCGGGCCCTTTCTTCTTTCCTTATGAAAGCTTATAGAGCTATGAACTTTCCTCTTAACACGGCTTTTGCTGTGTGCCACAAGTTCTGATAGTTGGTATCTTCATTGTCATTTGTTTCTAGGAATCTTTGGATTTCCTGTTTGATTTCTTCTATGATACATTTGTTTTTCAGCAGTGAGCTGTTCAGTTTCCAGGTGTTTGGTTTGACTCCCTGCTTCTGTGTATGGTTAACTACTGTTTTCAGTGCATCATAATCTGAAAAAATAGTTGACACAATTTCTATCTTTTTTATTTTGTTGCGCTTTTGCTTTGTGGCTCAGTATATGGTCTATCTTGGAGAATGTTCCATGTGCACTCAAAAAATGTGTATTCAGCTTTTTTGAGGATGAAAAGCCCTGTATATATCAACCTGGTCTCTTTCTTCCATTTCTTCCTTCAGGTTCAGTATTTCCCCTGGTGAGTTTCAGTCTCGTCAATCTATCCATAGTCGATAAGGCAGTGTTGAAGTCTCTGACTATTATTGTGCTACTGTTAATGTATTCTTTAAGATCTATTAATAGTCGTTTTTACGACAACTTTTAATGGCAATTTCAAAATCAAAATACTTAGATGTGCACGTTAAAAATTCTATTATTTTCCAGTACTTTAAAAAGGGAACAGGTGTTTTTTTTTTAAATTTCTCGGTTATTTTTAAAAAAATGGTATATAACTGAATTTTCAACTTAAAATATAAGGCAACTACATATGTATAGTGATATCTGATATGAACTTGGCAAATGTTTAAAAATAAGTGATCTTTAACTCCCCTAGACTTCATTATGTTTATTATCATTTCATCATTTCCATGACTAACTTTGAACCCCCAATTT
>JAJIBD010011638.1:0-21431 GCA_021461705.1 Cryptotis parvus | reverse complement strand
GCCCTCTGATGATGCTCCTGGTTCTGTCCTCCTCTTCCTGAGCCCGGGCTTGAAGGTTGGGGCACGCGATCTGTTCTGTCACTTTCCTGGTTCTCACTTCAGGCAGCGAGGCAGGAAGAGAGACTGAGGAGGGAGACGCGCCTCCGTCTCCGGGTTTCAGCAGGTCGGTGTCTGGAGAGGGCTCAGGGCACAGATGTGGCATGAAAAAGCATCCAGACAGAGCTCCAGCCTGCGCCAGAGATCACTCCTCTGTGTTTGCTGGTGGGAGGTGCTCACCGTAGACACGCATGAGGTAATTCAGAACGGCTTTCTCCATGGCGCTTCGAGATATAAACCACCTAAAACACCCATTGATACGAGTATGAAAGGATATTCACGGAACACAAAGGTTGGAAAGTTAATGAGCCCAAAAAAGGTATGTGAAAAGAGGAGAGCTAGAAAGCAGCACAGGAAAACCTGAAGACGGGGCTGGAGCGATAGTACAGCAGGAAGGGCTTTTGCCTTGCACGCAACTGACCCGTATTTGATCCCTGGCATACCGTATGGTTCCCTGAGTGCAGAGTCAGGAGTAACCCCTGAGCATTGCCAGATGTGGCCCCCAAACAAAACAAAAAGCAAAACTGAAAAAGAGGCTGAAGGGCACGGGTGAGGGGTGAGCAGGGTGGATCAGCATTCTAGGAGGGAGCTAATACGGAGAACAGGGAGTCACAGACAGACAGACATTAGCCTTCAGAGCCAGGAGCCATTGTTGGAGGACATGTTTAGCTAATCTGGGAGTTTTGTTGTTTTGCTCACTCCCAGCTTAATCTTATTTAAGCCAATGTTCATTCTAATGAGATCTCTCTTCTATGTAAACACTTCTAGAGGGTGTGGCAGTTACAGAAGTCACCTTGATTGAATAACTTCTGACTTATACATCTACTAAGATTTCTATGTTTTCTAGATTGGGCACAGCTCCTCTTTTATACCCACTGCACCCAACGTGGGACAGTTAGAATTTACCAGGAGACTACCACCCTGGCTACGCTGAGACTAAAGGTAGACTATAGGAAGGATCATACTAGTTTGCTCTAAGCAGGCGAGTATGACCCTTTCAGTACATGAGAACAAGATACTCAGAATCACCCTGGTGCAGATAAAAAGGACCTTGTGGGTACCATCTAGATTACATGAAGCTCATGAAGTTAAGATGTATTACTTTATATCAGCCCCCTCTCTCTCCAGTGTTTTACATAAGAGATAATCTCGGGATTAGTCCTTGGTGTAACCTTTGTTTATACCTGCAATAGGGTGTGTGGCACTACACTCTGTTTAGGGTTCTTTGTTGGCATGACAACCTCCCGATTGGATTACTTTGGTGTATATAAGGGGCTGACTTGAGGCCCTTTCACCTTTTACCTTTTGCCTTTTGGTTCCTCAGCCTTCAGCTTTTTGGCTCCTGCGGCTTTGGCTTTTGGCTTTGGCCTTTTGCTCTTTGGCCTTTGCTCCTTCTTCTGGGTAGGACTCAGCTCGGGTGAGATCCTCTCTCTTTGGTGGGAGACTTAGGCTCTTTTGTATGGTCTAAATTCGGACCAGAGCTAAAGTTTGCTCATTATATTGGAGTGCTGTGGAAGAGCTTTTGTACTATTAAAAGCCATTTTTGGAACTGCACCGACTCATGAGTTTTCATCTGTTCTCCCGGCGTCCTCGGAGGTAGAAGACAACCTCTGTCCTGACACTGTCGGGGACCCCAGCGGCGTTCCCCGACAAGCCATGATCGACCCAGAGAGAACAGACGTGTAGAAGTTCCCACCCACTTCACATTTCCCTCAAGAGCAGACACGCACAGTGCAGGTGTGAGCAGGTCCACTCTGTGATGGGCCACAGCTACGTGATTCTCAGGATACAGACGTTGACCGGACATCAGTGAAACTGAAAACACCCAGGACCAGGAGCCGATGCATTCCACCTCCCTTTGCTTTGACTGCAGGTTCCAGGAGTGACTCATGAGATAGTGGCCAAGTCTCACACTGGCAGTGATGTGGGCTGGTGCTGGGGTCCAACTCTCGGCCTCACAGGAAAGGTAGGTGTTCTGCCACAGAGCCACAGTCTGGGCACGACAGTATCTTCATTTGCTTTATCTTGCTTTGTTTTTGTTTTGTGTCACACCCGGCAATGCACAGGGGCTTACTCCTGGCTCTGCGCTCAGAGATCATTCCTGTATTGCTCGGGAGGCCATGTGAGGTACCGGATTGGACCCAGGGCCGCTGCATCCCTCTGGCCCAATCAGAAGATCTTTTACAGTAGCTAGAGTCAAGAATGGAAAGAAAGCGACATCAATTTGAGTCCTAGGGTAGACCAAAATATCACGATCACGATCTTCCCGTTAATCATCTATTTGCTAGAGCGGGCACCAGTAATATCTCAATATGTCCTGTCACATGCTGTAGAGCCAAGGGCATCGGCTTGGGACAGTAACATAAAGAGCTCAAACCATTATATTAGGTCATGAGAATGATCTAATATAATTGTTACTGGCATTTGGCATATCAAATACAACACGAGCAGCTTGCTAGGCTTGCCATGCGGGAGGCATACTCTATAAACACCTCCAAATAAAGCCTTTATTGATGAACGCGCGGCGCGGGAACCGCTCTGCCCCATGTCTGAGAGTCTCTGGACCAGCATACCTGGGCCGGATTGAGGAAGAAACTGCTCCAGGGTGGGTGTCGATGATCCGGGCTGTGATGGGCTGGTTGGTTGGGTGGAGTTCTGATGAGAGGGAAGTCCAATGTGGAAAATGGCGGCGCCCATGGAGTGGGTGGGGGTCGTCTGGCTTGTTGTGAGGTTCTGCCGGGGTGGTGGGCCAAGGCTGGAACCCACCATGCCTCCCGACTGCCTCATGAACGGCTGGGCACAGGGAGAGCAAGGAACCGCTCTGCCCCATGTCTGAGAGTCTCTGGACCAGCATACCTGGGCCGGATTGAGGAAGAAACTGCTCCAGGGTGGGTGTGTCGATGATCCGGGCTGTGATGGGCTGGTCGGCTGGGTGGAGTTCTGATGAGAGGGAAGTCCAATGTGGAAAATGGCGGCGCCCATGGAGTGGGTGGGGGTCGTCTGGCTTGTTGTGAGGTTCTGCCGGGGTGGTGGGCCAAGGCTGGAACCCACCATGCCTCCCGACTGCCTCATGAACGGCTGGGCACAGGGAGAGCAAGGGAACCGCTTTGCCCCATGTCTGAGAGTCTCTGGACCAGCATACCTGGGCCGGATTGAGGAAGAAACTGCTCCAGGGTGGGTGTCGATGATCCGGGCTGTGATGGGCTGGTCGCCGCCATTTTCCACATTGGACTTCCCTCTCATCAGAACTCCACCCAGACCAAAAATATATAAGGCAAAAAAAAATAAATATATAATATATATATTATATATTATATATTATATATTATATTATACATTAATGTCTTTGGCCATATATACATATATATGTATATATATGTATATATATACATATATATGGCCAAACATATATACATATATATGTATATATATATATGCCTCTGCACTGAGGAATTACTCCTGGAAGTGCTCGGGGGACCATATGGGATGCTGGGGATCGAACCCAGGTCAGCATGGGTTCGACCTGGCAAGCTACCTGTGTTGTATTTGTTTTTTTTTTTTTTTTCTGTGTTGTATTTGATATGCCAAATATCAGTAACAATTATAGTCCTCATTCCCATGACCTGATGGAATGGTTTGAGGCTCTTTATGTTCCTGGAGCAAGTAGGTGCCCTTGGGCTCTACTAGCATGAGACAGGTCATATGGAGATGTTACTGGTTCCCGCTCGAGCAAATCGGCGATGAACGGGAAGACAGTGATACAGTGACATATATATATATATATATATATATATATATATATATATATATATATATATATGGCCAAACAAAGACATTTTTCAGAAAAACAACTGAGAAACAAGAGAATCACTAACGGGGCTCAAAAATGCACTTTGGAGCTGGAGAGACAGTACAGGGTTAATGCCTTGCATATAGCTGACCCCAGTTCTCCCACCCCAAACTGCATGTGGTCTCCAGAGCATAACCCGTAGTAATCCCTGAGCATTTCTGGGTAGAGTTAAAAAAACACAAACAAAACAAAACAAAACCCAAAAAGACTTAAGAAGGAAAAATGCTTCAGAAGGAAGGTCTGAGATGCAAGACTGCCATTCTCAAAGGTTCCCAGTGTGTCCAAAATGGAGCTCGCAACCTGCCCGCCGGATGACCCTTTCTGGGTTCTCTGCTCAGTGAATGAGGACTCTGATTGTGGTCATCTTTTTTGGTTTGTTTGTTTTTGGGGCCACACCCAGCAGTACTCAGGGTTTAGTCCTGGCTCTGGGCTCAGGGATCACTCCTATCGGTGCTCAGGGGACCATACAGGATCTGGGGGATAGCACCCGGTTCGGCCACATGCAAGGCAAGGGCGTTACCCGTTGTGTAATAACCCTCTGATAATATCCACAGTATTATCTCCCCAGCCCTGATTATGCATCATCGTAATGCCTGCCGCCTGTCAATTCCGGAGCCCCATTATCTGGGCCTCCTAAATACCCTGAAACCCATCCTCGCCTCTTGCCTCCGTGGCTGCCACGTGCCACCTGCAGCGCTTTGCTCACCTCCTGCAACCAGCCTTCAGGCACCCAGATGAGTCTCCGATCCCCTCTCCTCCAGGCATCCTGGCTGATCGTTCTGAAATGCAAATCTGATCATATTGTTTCTCTGAAACATGAAGTGGCCTCGCCATTTCTTTTATAACATAAGAAATCTCTAGCTGATCAAGGAAGGTCCGTCCCAGCCCAGACCTTACCCAGTTCTCGGATGCGCCTTGGCCTCCCCCACACCGCCGCCCACCCCTCTGTACTCTGTCTCTCTTATGGACCACCTTTTATGCTGCCACCTGTTTCCAAAACATAGAGGGGCCTTCCCTTCCTCCTTTGGTTGATAATGCCCATCTTCCAGATGTCAATTTAAGTGACCCTTCCTTCAGGAAGTCTGCCTTGATTTCTCTGATGAGATCAGCTCTTGCCCATTCAACATGCCCCCATATATCCCATATATGATACTTGTCACAGGAACAATTTCACATTTATCTGTTTACACTTACTAGTGTGGTCCAGCCTAGCAGGATCTCTGTCTTAATGTGGTCCATTATCAGTGGAGCACAGCCATGGTTAACTAATTAAACTCTGGCTCCTCACTGGACTTTGTTTTATTTTAAAAAATTTTGGGGGAGAGGGGCACTCCTGGTGGTGCTCAGGGCTTAGTCCTGACTCTGTGCTCAGGGAGCACTCCTGGTGGGACTGGTGACACCCTCTAGGGTGTCGGGGATAGAACCTGGCTCTGCCACATACAAAGCAAGCGCCGTACCCACTGTTCTATCTATCTAGACCGGCTCACTGGACTTTAAATTTCAGTAGCTAAATCTTCTTCTGCCCACAGGTATATTTTCGGGGCTGATATGATCATGAACACATCACAAGCATTCCCCATATAACTTTCGTTCTTGTGTTAGTCATTGACTCCTTGCAGCCTTGAATTCCTCTTATCCAAAATTCTAGAATAGCTGATGTACTTATGGTTTCATCCATGGTCTCACTGATTCTTGTAGAATTGAACTGCGGGTTGGCATTCTATCAACTAATTGGAAAAGGAAGAACTGAAAAAAATAAAAGGGAAAAATACCGCCTAACCCAACTTCCGGTGTCTGGCAGGGAAGCTGCAGATCGGGGCTGAGGGAAGCGAGAGGGAGAAGCAGTGGGGTGGGAGGCTGGGGCTCCGGCTTGGAGGCTGTAGGATAGAGCCGGGACTCCCCAGCCCTGATGGCGTAGGGAAAGGGGCTGCTCAGCGCTGCCACGCAGATAAAATAACCAGCAGGGGCCTCTCCCGTTTGTAAACGTGCATCCACAGGCTTGCTAGGCCTGACTGTGGTGAGACCCAGGAGGCAGGAATCAGCAGTTCTGAGTCATAGAATCATTAAGGCATCCGGCACTTAGGTAGACAATCAGATACACAGAGTCTGGCTTCCCGTCCACGCGGGACTTTTGCATAGAATCAGATCTTTCGTCCATGGCTCACTGAACTCGGGGCAGGGGATTGCAAAATGGAGTGTGATTGCCAGCAATACCATGGGTGAAACAGGGAATCTGTGTAGCTTAGAAATTCACGCATTCAGTGGTGGAAGGCAGCATTCTTCAGCCTTTTTCCTACCTGCAGGCCAGCACCTGTCCTGCATGGGGTGTGTGGACCAGCCGCTGTGTTCACCATTGCTGGACGCATGGTGGTAGAGCAGTGGATCTTAACCTTTCGCACCTGCAGACTGGCCCGATCTGTGGGTCAGTGATTGGAGGGTGCTGGGTGTGAAGGATTATATTGATTGGTCTGTTCTCCAAAAAGGCTGTACCAGTCGACGGTGTTGTCTTTAATGCCTCTGACTTCCTTGCCGCTGCCATCCCTCCACCCCAACTCACCCCCAAGTTGCATTCAAACTCCCTAACACTCTCTTATGTCCCACCCACTGTGTCCTCTCAACCCCAGCCTCTCATCCGCCTGGTTGCCAAGCTGGTCTCCCCTCCTTAGGCTTTGCCTTCCCATCCATCCTCCCTGCTGTGAGGAAGGGCAGGGTGGCAGGGGTTGGGGCTCCCTCTGTCCGTGCCTGTGTAAACCCACTGTCTTGTGGGACAGGAGGCTCACACCATTCCTTCACAAATAATGACCACCCACTATATGTACTCAGTGTTGCCCGTGGCTCTAGGGACATAGAGGTGACGTGGCCCTATGATGCATGATCGATCCCAGAATTAGGGAGCAAATTAGTCCCACAGCTGTTGGTGAGCATTACAGTGTGGGTCTGTGCTGGGAATAGAACTCTCGACTTCCTCCATGTAAAATGTGTTCTGCACCTTGAGCTTCAGCCCCAGCCCTGCTTAACATATTGAGAGGGATTTCTGTTCCCCATGCCGACGTTAATGTGGTAGTTAGAAGTGGCAGACATGTTGTTCACATAGCAACATGGATCAATCTGGCAGCTGTAGTTCCTGCCAGGAGTAGTTCCTGAGTATAGAGCTAGGATTAACCCCTGAGGCATTACCAGTGTGACCCCCAAAACTAAAACAAACAAACATTTGTGTACGGCCAGGAGAGCGGGTAGTCTGTGCAGAGTAGCTCGAGCGTATTTATTTATCCACAAAGGGGCCAGGCCTGTGGGTGTCCGTGAATGGATGTTCTGGTTCCTTGGATCCGCTGCAAGACATCTCCCATCAAGTGTAAGAAGCTGTTCTTAGGTGAGTCACAGTCACTTCTCCCAGCGTCAATGTCAGGGGGCCACCGGGTAGAACGGGGTCATCGTCAGGACCGAGGTCATCGTCAGGACCGGTGCTGTTCTTCTCAGCTGTGGGGAATGCAGGAGGCGGCCTGAACTTGGGGTGATGTGGTGGGTTGGGGGAGATGGGGAGCACGTCTGCTGCTGAAACTGCACTTCGGGTGAACTGCAAGCCCAGAACACAGGAGAGACCCGTTCCTCTGTCCGTGTGGGGCTCGGAAAGTTCCAGACGAGAAAGCAAACTTCCCACCGGCGGAGGGTTTGGTTTTGTGCCTGTGGGTTTTGATCCATTGCTTCCTTTTCCTAGAATGCCATTCTTAAAACATTCTTTTGAGAGAATGTTTTTAATTATTTAACTTCCTGCATGGAAGAATGTGTTACTGCCTGTTGGAACCACTCTGGGCCCTTAATGCCTCGTTTCCTGGAGAAACGGTGGTTTTCCTGACACATGTTAGAGCTGCGCCGGAGCCCTGGTGTGTTGAGTGGAGCCGTTTGGCACCGCGAGTGTGTCTCTGTGGGTCTGTGTCCCTCTTGGCCTCTTGCCATTCCGTCTGCTGCTTCATCGGGAGGGGTGAAGCCTTTCTTCTAATTTTGTCACCAACACGAAATGGCCTTTCTATATTTTGACACTCTGAATCACCGCGTCCGAACCTGTTCCATTATTTATGATGCTCCTGTTCGGGATGGATCGTGACATTTGTCTCTGACCCCTGCCTCCTTCCCTGCATGGGGCCTTTCTCCTCTGGAGTCTTTGAAGCTGGACCCCTGGGCCTGGGGCTGCACCGGGGTGGGGGTGCCCACCAGGAGCCCGGCGAGGGGTGGAAATGCAGATGAAAGTTCTGGAAGCTCCCAGGCCTACAAGCAGGCAGATTCCCCACTTGGTTGACAAATGGCCAAAACACAGCTCGATCCTGTGGGAAAACAGAATCTCCATAGCAGAAAAGAAACTTTGCTGCTGGGCACTGTGACCCCGAGGGGCCTCGGGGGTGGAACCTGGCTCCAGCTGCTGCTCCTGCTTTACACCTGGCCTGGGCTCAGATTTCAGGGCTGTGGGGCAGCTCTCCTGGAAGGGGCGGGCAGCAGTCTCTGCCTTGTGCCAGGACAGCTCCCTTCCCTGCCACCACCAGCCCTGAGGTGTGACCTGGAGGCGGGTGCAGGTTGCTGGTCTATGAGCCTGGCTGGATGGGGGGCTGGGGCTCCCATCAGAGACCAGCCCCAGCAGCCCTGAGATGGCCTCCACCCCGGGGCCACTCCCTGCCTTCATCTGGTGGCTACTTCCCTTTGTCTATCTGCCAAGGTCTCTAGGACTCTCCATGGAGCTCAGGGCCCTCTGGCCCTGTGGCCCTGTGCCCTGATGCCTGAGTTGCCCTGTCTGGCCCCATCATTTGGGGGTCCCATGCCCACAGTCTGGCAGCTCTCAGTGTATATCAGCTCTAGCACATGATGTGTACCATGCCTCAGCCCTTATCTCCCAGCTGTGATGCCGGTGGGCCCTGGCGCCCCAGAGGTTCCTCAGCCATATTTTAAATATGTGTACATCTGATATTAATAAAAGCAACTAAGGAACATAACTTCTGTGAACCAGTGTAATATCTTTGGGCACCCATGCAGTGCACATTTGTGTATATTTATATCTTATGTACAAGTCTGTTCAATATATCAAAGTATGAATACTTTAAAATGTAAAAATTAGGGGCGGAGCGTTAGTCCAGAGGGTAGGGCATTTGCCTTGCATGCGGCCGACCTGGGCTCGATCCCCGGCATCCATATGGTCCCCTGTGCACCGCCAGGAGTAATTCCTGAGTAGAGAGCCAGGAGTAACCCCTGAGCATTGCTGGGTGTGACCCAAAAAAGCAAAAAAAAAAAAAAAAAAGTAAAAATTGGGCTGGAGCGGTCGTACAGCAGGTAGGGCGTTTTGCCGCATGTATAGCCCACCTGGTTCAATCCTTGGCATCCCATATGGTTCTCAGAGAACCACCAGGAGTAATTCCTGGGTATAGAGCCAGGAGTAATCCCTGAGCATTGCCAGGTATGACCCCAAGAAAAATAAAACAAAATAAAATGTAAAAATTTTATCAGAAAAATTAATACAAATTACATTTAAGAATAATTATCATTAAGAAACCTATTTTTATTAGTAAAGGCTATTAACTGTTTAGTCAACTATTCAGTAAATGATTGCTATTGAAGTAATATATATATTTTTTTTTCAAAGAAAAGATCATAAGGGCTGAGGCAGTGACCCCTCGTCCCACCCCTGCCCAGAGCGGCAGAGGGTCTCTGGGATGAGCCAGTGAACTGCTTTTCTGGAGGCTCTGATAGGTCCCCACGCACCCTGCTCCCATGGGCCACTGTCAGCTGGAGCCCTGAGTCAACGCCATGATCGCGGCTTAGTCATGCCCACCGATTCCTGGAAGCCCAAGAAACTTGTGAAATGGCTCCTGGTTGCCATGGTCTGTGCAAACAGGTCACGGGCTCTGCTGCCCAAGCCCCCAAGGAGGGCCCAGGCCCTGGCTGCCCCCAGAGCTCCCGGTCCCTGCGTGCTCCTCGCATGCACCACAGGCAACCTCTTTCAGTTCCACCGGCACTGATGAAACCGCCCCACTGCGTGGGACACCGTCCCCAGCTCTCAGTCCCTCAGAGGAGAAAGCAGCCCCGTCCCGCCAGGGGCGGCAGCTCCTCAAGTGTTCCAGATCCAGGGGAAGTGAGTGCCAGACGAGGCTCCTCCTTCCTGCCCGTCACAGTCCGCCCCTCCTGCTCCCTCCAGCGGCCTCTTATCTCCCTCCCGCAAGGCTGGCTGGGACGTCTGGCCCACCTTTCATCGTGGGGAAGGTAGGTGGCCAGTCCCAACCCCCAGGAGGTCAGGTTGGAGTGTCAGGTGTGCTGGGTGACCTCTCTCTCTCTCTCTCTCTCTCTTTCTCTCTCTCTCTCTCTCTCTCTCTCTCTCTCCTCCTTCCTTCTCTTTTTTTTTTTTTTTGCAGGGGTGGGGCTGCAGGTACACCTGGCAGTACTCAGGACTGACTCCTGGCTCTGTGCTCATGGATAACTCGCAGTGGGGTTCAGGGAATCCCTGATACCAGGGATTGAACCAGGGTTGTAAGAAACTTAACCACTTACTAGGCTGTGGGAAATGGGACCTAGCACCCCCTCCCCCGTGCCCCACCCCAACCTGGGGCACAGTGAAGCTGAATCAGGGCACCCTGGGGAGCAGGACACTTCCCCTGACAGTCAGGGCACCCCTGAGGAGCACTGTGCTTCCTCAGACAATCAGGGCACCCCAGGGAGCACGGTGCTTCCCCTGACAGTCGGGGCACCCTGGGGAGCACCGTGCTTCCTCAGACAATCAGGGCACCCTGGGGAGCACGGTGCTTCCCCTGACAGTCAGGGCACCCTGGGGAGCACCGTGCTTCCTCAGACAATCAGGGCACCCTGGGGAGCACCGTGCTTCCTCAGACAGTCAGGGCACCCTGGGGAGCACGGTGCTTCCCTGACAGTCAGGGCACCCTGGGAGCACCATGCTTCCTCAGACAATCAGGGCACCCTGGGGAGCACGGTGCTTCCCCTGACAGTCAGGGCACCCTGGGGGAGCACCGTGCTTCCTCAGACAATCAGGGGCACCCTGGGGAGCACCGTGCTTCCTCAGACAGTCAGGGCACCCTGGGGAGCACGGTGCTTCCCTGACAGTCAGGGCACCCTGGGGAGCACCGTGCTTCCTCAGACAATCAGGGCACCCTGGGGAGCACGGTGCTTCCCCGACAACCCCCACCTTGCCAGCATCTCCATCGTCCTCCTGTCTGCAGAGAGACCCCCGGGACCAACAGTCTCTGAGCTGCAGGCTGAGCCAGTGAGTCAGGAGTCAGAGGCCACGACAGCCCCCCCACAGACCCCTCTACATGAGGGCGAACCTTAAAACTCCTGCTAGTGGAGGAGAAGCCCCTTTTCCTGTGCCCCGAGCTTTGGCCTGGAGCCGCTGCTGAGTCCTGGAAAAGCAGCGCCCCGGGCCCTGCTGTGAGCTGGCTGTAGCACAGTCATTACAGGAATGACAGACGCGGTTGATTGAGGACATTCTTCTCAGCCAAACCCCAAATTACTGGCGCTATTGATGGGGGCCTAATGGGAAAGGCAAACCCCCTGCAGGGAGCCCATGCCTGAGCCCTCCCTCCCTTCGTCTGCATTACCTCATGGGGGCAGAGAGGGGTGCCGGTGGGTGGGCACGTGTCTGGGCAGGGCTGGGTGCCCAGAGGGGTCAGTCCCAGGGTCCTGCAGACAGCAGTACATACTGAGGTTTTAACCCAGGCATGAATGATTGAGTCTGTTCTCACCTCCAATAGTTCTCATCACAAGCCATGGTCCGCCCGTTTGCCCCCGACCCCCAACTCAGGTGAGGGATGAGATAGTGATGTGGTTTCTATGCACTCAGGGGCTGAAGCGAACCTCACATGGGGCCAGAGAGATAGTTTAGCGGGTAGAGGGCTTCCTGGCATGCATCGGATAGGCTTGATCTCCAATATACCATATGGTCCCCTGAGCCCTCCAGGAGTGATCCCAGAACACAGAACCAGAAAGAAGTCCTGAGCACAGCCGGGTGTGGCCCTAAAGCAAACAAAATCAGAGCTCCCGGAAAACCAGTCCTCCTACTCGTTCTCCGCACCCTGTTCCGGGGCGTTAGGATTACGGTGTGACGGACATCACCAGCCCTTTCCAAAACCGCACCTCCCTGAACAGAAGCTCTCTGTACACAGCAATCCCTAATGTGCGTCTCCTGGGTGCCCTGGCAACCACCTTCTACCTGCTGCCTCCGTGGGCTGAGCCCTCAGCGGCCCCTCCCTGAGAGCAGAGCCCTGCCTGCTTTGTTCTTGCCATGGACTGATTCTGTGGCTCTGAGCATGATGCGCTCAGGATGGAGCCTCACGTTAGTCACGTGTGTCACAATTCCCTTTACTGTTTTGTTGTTGTTGTTTTGGCTTTTTTTAAGTCACACCCAGCAATGCTCAGGGGTTACTCCTGGATCTTCGCTCAGGAATTACTCCTGGCGGTGCTTGGAGGACCATATGGGATGCCGGGATCGAACCCCGGTTGGCTGCATGCAAGGCAAACGCCCTCCTGCTGTGCTATCGCTCCGGCCCCCCTCCCTTTGCTGTTTAAGGCTTTCACTCCCCACCGAGTGGCACGGGGTTTTGCTTGTTGTCAGGACGTGCTGTGTCTGCGTTGATTCGTGCCCGTGTTCTCTCTTAGCACTGCCGGTCTGTGGCTTGGCCTGTGCACCCCAGCTTGGGTCCATGGCCTGCGAGAGGCCACAGTGTCACTGCCTGGTGTGTGACTGTGCGTCGTGTCCTGTTGCTTCATTCATCCGTTGATAGATACCTGACTGCCCCCACTTCAGACAGCTGTGAGTGATGCAGCGAGGTCATGGTGCATGACCCATTCGAGGCCGCCCTGCCCCTCACTGGGCCATGGGGATGTATTGCTGAGTCAGGTGGTAACGGTTCCAGTGGTCTCCAGGACCCCTTTTACACTCCCGCCGGCACCAGGGCAGTGCTGGCTACCCCCCTATTTCTCAGGCAGTGCTCAGGAGGCCACTCCCTGGACATCTTGGTCAACAGGGCTGGGCAGTTCAATGCTAGGACCTCAGGAGGATGTGGTGCTGCTCAGGGCCTGTGCAGTTGATGATTGGGGTTCCCCAGCTACACCTGATGGTGCCTGGAGTCCTCCAGCGGTGTTCGGGGAGGTTCATGGGGTTCCAGGTTCATTGGGACCCCAGTGCCTATCTCCAGCCCCAGCCCGTTTCAGCTGACAGCCATCGGAGAGGGAAGGCCGTGTCCCTCGGTGCTTGAAGTATCATGTGTTCAACAGCTGTCCCCTCTGGGACCAGTATCCCAGAGACAAGAGCCTCTGACCTGGCAGTGTGTGGGCTCCGGTTGGGAGCTGAGCAGTGCCAGGACAGGACACACCCCACCCCGAGTTCCACTCTGCGTCACCACTACCCGCCCACCTCGCTTCTGTGTCAATCTGTGGCTTCCCTTGGGAGTCGCCTGGAAATGGGGCTCCTGCAAACCACAGTTTGCTCCTCAAGTTGCCAAACTGTTTGCCCACAACAAATCTCCTTGAGCTCGGCTGCTCTGCAAAACCAGTCATTACTCCAAGCCCGGGCACCGCCCCACCATGTGCGGGCTGCAGCTTTGTCAGAAATTGCACCCAGGGTTCCAGGCATCTCCCATGGCTCCCTGTGGGACTCCCAATCCAGCCCTGCCCTGCCTGGAAGATCAGAAACAGTGTTCGCTTCACCAAGGCCAGCTGAAGCTCGTTCCTGGGGGGCTGGGGAGGGAACAAGTCTTTCCCTGCCACATCTATCCAAGCAACCATGATGAACCCCCCATGCCCACCCAGGATGCTGCTGAGAGATGGCAGGGGAGCACAGTCGGCCAGACTAGACAAATCCTATCCCTGCCGCCTTCTAGCTGTGTGACCCAGAATGAGTTGCTTGACCTCTCTGAGCTCCCTCGTCCTCTGTGAAGGGCCGGTCCCTTGCTCTAGAATTTTGGGAGGGCTCCCCAGAGACACTTCACAAAATGCTTTGGTCGGGATCTGATGTGCTTGACCAGCAGACAGCCTCTCAGCTTAATCTGGGTTTAATTAAGCTCAGCTTAAACTGGGCTAAATCTCAGCTCTGCTGCTTCTCCTGCTGAAACATGGGACTTCTCTAGCCTTGCTCTCCTCCTCCGTGAAGTGGAATGTAGCACCATGTCAGTGGACATTCAAGCACTGCTCTGGGGAGGAGGGTGATGCCTAAAGAGAGTCCAAGTAGGGAGGGTCAGGTAGATAGTAGAGGGTTAAGTCACTTGCCTTGCACAGGGCCGACCAAGGTTCAATTCCAGCACCATCAGGAGTGATGGAGTACAGAGGTAGGAGTCAACGCTAGGCAATGTCAGGTGTGACCCCAACACAAAACAACGTCCAAAACCCAAAGGGCTTACGGAGATGGTGATCATGGAGCTACCTCTCCGTCTCCCTCCTAAATGTCATAGATGGTGGGGGTGTTGGGAAAAGCCTGTCCCCTGCACAGCGTCTTGCGTACACCGCATGCACATACACACACACACACACACACACTCACCAAGAAGCAGCTGTGTGCTTGGCAAAAGCTCAGACATAACTCAGAGCCCCTGGGGTGGGGTGAGGTCCTGGGAGCACGATTGGGCAGGGCAGATGCCAGCTCCCAGGAGCACCAGGCAGGCTGTAGCCTCCCGGGAGCACCAGGCAGGCTGTGGCCTCCCGGGAGCACCAGGCGGGCTGTAGCTTCCGGGAGCACCAGGCGGGCTGTGGCCTCCCGGGAGCACCAGGCAGGCTGTGGCCTCCCGGGAGCACCAGGCAGGCTGTGGCCTCCCGGGAGCACCAGGCAGGCTGTGGCCTCCCGGGAGCACCAGGCAGGCTGTGGCCTCCCGGGAGCACCAGGCAGGCTGTGGCCTCCCGGGAGCACCAGGCAGGCTGTGGCCTCCCCGGGAGCACCAGGCAGGCTGTGGCCTCCCGGGAGCACCAGGCAGGCTGTGGCCTCCCGGGAGCACCAGGCAGGCTGTGGCTTCCTGGGAGCACCAGGCAGGCTGTGTCTTCAGTAGTCTTTTTTTTTGATTTTTTACTAAAACACTGTGATTTGCAGTGTTGTTCATAATATAGTTGTTTCAGGCACTTGGTGTTCCAGTAGCACCAGTGTGACCTTCCCTCCACCAGTGGCCCCATTTTATCTCCCATCCCTTTAGGCACATACCAGTTTACTTTATATTACTTGTTCCAACAAAACTCTAAGAAAAGGCAAATAGAATAATCAGAAAATAAATCAGTAAATGCCCAATGAACTAGTTCCTGAGGCCCCATTCACTCTCAATGGAACAGACATCTTTGAATGCAGCAGTTATGTGTACCTAGGTCGAGAAATCAACATGATGAATGACTTAAAACCTGAGCTGCGCAGGAGAAAGAGCTGCATGGAATGCCTTCAAAGGCATCGAAGAAATACTAAAAGGACAAAGAACCTCTGGCTCTGGGCACATCTCTTTGACTCCACCATTCTCCCTGCATTAACATACGCCTCAGAGACCTGGGCCCTACGAAAGCAGGATGAGAATGCTATTCGGTCTCCCAGAGAGGAATCAAAAGAGCTATGCTTGGAATATCACGCCTCACTCAAGTGAGAGAAGGAATCCGGAGTTCTGACCTCCATCGCTGTTCCAGAATCAGGGACGCTGTCTCGTTTGCCAAGGCATCGAAAATCAGATGGGCTGGACATGTAATACAATTTGGAGACAACCTCTGGACTAGAGCCATTACCGACTGGATCCCACAGGATGTCAAAAGATCACGTGGCCGAGCATGAAGAGCCTCACAAGCGGCTGGGGAGGCTGGAACTTGGCTCGCCCGGGCCCAGCTGACTATGGGCCCCAGGAGGGCAGATGGGTTTTGGGAGTGGGCCCATCACCTCTGGGGGTCCCGGAAGCAGCTGGATGAGACTTGCCCATCACACTAGCCACCATTTTTGCTGTCCGGGATGCTGGGAAACTGCCTCACGACCAGATTAACAGAGCGAAACCAGTTCGAGCCCAGGTTGCGCGCCGCCTGCAGCCGCGCTGTCCATTAAAATAGTGGAAACAGTAATGTCTTTTAATGCACTGCATTCCACGGAGAGCAGGAAAGTTTGCTGGGAGGGAGAGATAAAGAGGAGAGAAATGACATACAGAACCTGCCAAGTAGTTGAGGTGTGGGAGGGGGGGGAGGTGGGGACATTGGTGATGGGAGATGGGTTTGGGTGGAGGGATGTGTGTTGGAACACTGTAGAACTAAAACTCTACATGAGCATCTTTTAATTGTATGTCTAAAATGGTGTAATAATATTTGGAGGGGGAAATAATAAAATAAAATAAAATAAAAAAAAGATCACATGGCCGCCCACCTACAAGATGGTCAGACTTCTTCGTCAAGACCATGGACAAACGGTTTGAGACTCTCAGTATTCCTGAAGCAACCAGATGCTATTGGGCTACACTGGCACGTGATAGGGTCCAATGGAAATGTTACTGGCACCCACTCGAGGACATCGATGAACAATGGGATGTCTAGTGATCTAGTGATCTAGTGAAATGCCCATATGTGATTGCTGTATAATTTTAACTTATGTAAATAAGGAAAATAAAACTTTTTGCTATAATATAACCAAATCGAATCTTAGATCACTTGTCACTTGTCTTCCTGTTGTTCATCGATTTGCTTGAGCAGGCACCAGTAATGTCTCCATTTGTTGGGAATGAGGTCCATTATTGTCACTGTTTTTGGCATATTGAATACACCACGGGTAGCTAACCACGCTCTGCCGTGGCTCTAGGTTCATCCTGGGGGCCCAGATTCTTTCTATGTCAGACCATCCAGGACCCATGGGAGAGAGCCCTGGTGTAGACAAATCTGTATCCTGTCTGCCACCTGCCACACGCAGCCAGGCACCCACAGCCACACCTGCAACACCTCAAGGGGCAGTTGGAATCTTAGGTACATTGCTGTTGCAGGACTCCTTTAAGGGCCGCTGCATCCGGCTCAAAACATTAGCACAGTAAAGGCCCTAGGTGAGATGCAGGGAGGGATTACCTAAGGGCATTGGACCCTCCCTGCTTTCCATAACAATGGGAGGAAGGTCTGAGTTGCAGGGGTATAAACTAGCCGGTTTTCTCTCGTGGCGCTTCTTTGGGGCGCTTGCTCGCTGTGAGCGTTCGCCCCTGCTTGGAAGTTTTTACACGTGGTGGTTGCCATCTTGGCCTACACGTGGCTGGGGTTCTAGCCTGGAATCCTAAGCATCGGGTTTTTCCTTTTGCTGATTTGTATGCCTGAACCTGTGATAAGTAAAGCCTTTTAAAACTGCATCGGATTCCTGAGTTTTCATCCGTTCCTCGGCCGGAGGTAGAAGGGAACTTCGCTCCCGGCACTGTTAGGGGACCCTGGCGAGCGCCCGACACATTGCACTAAATGTTATTTTATATTTGAATCTTCTTTCCCCTTACCTGTCATTAATAAATATTTAAAGAAATCCTGTGCTAATATACTTTGGAGTTTGCATGAAACAGGTAAGGCATACCTATGTAAATGTTTCCCCCTTACACTTTATGTAAACGCTGTGATTTGCAAACTTGTTCGTGATGGTTGTAGGCATTCGATATTCCAGCACCAGTCCCAGCACCGTTATCCCTTCCTCCACACTGTCTTCCATGCTCCCTACCACCCCTCAAGCCTGCCTCCATAGCAGGCCACAAGAATTAATATTATATTGCTTGCTATCAATAAATTGCTGATGGAATGATAAATATTTTCTTAGAAGAAAATTAGTGTAAATTGTATCTCTTCTTTAAAACTATTTTTAAAATTAAAATCAAACTAGCCACCATGAATGACAGTTTTCCATGATTGGGTTTCAGGGGTACAATGCTCCAACACTGAGTGTCCACTTCCTCTCACCACTGCTTTAGTGTCCTCTTCCCTGTCCTATGCCTCCCCCACCAGCCCAACCCTTATGTTCTATTGAGGGTGGACCCTGCTCCCCACGCATGCTTACCCTGAGTAAGCTTTGCCCTCCTTGGTTCTAGGCTGTTCATTGGAGCCCCTGTGCCTTGGGTCTGAATTGGGGGCACCCAAGCTGGAGAGCATCCCTCACATGGGGCTGTTTCTCCCCCAGGGCTGAGGAGGGTAGTGAAAGGCTGTGTGGGTGCTTTCCTCTCTTGGGGGTTCCCAGCTGAAGAGTAAAGTAGATGTAGGTTAGCCGCAGACAGAGCAAGACCCAGCCAGGCAGCCCTCCCCGAGCCCCGAGTCCCAGCCCCCAGCCAGCATCTGTGCCCCTCCTCCGTTCAGATGCCTTTGGGCCTCCGGTTGATAAATTGCCTTTTCTGTTTAAGCTGGACCACGCTGGGCTCCTGGGGTGAGCGACCAAGTGTTCTGACTAAAAATACACTAGATATTTTAACTTCTCTAAACCTTGTTCTAAATTATGTATTGCTCTTTTAAATATAATCATTGGTGGTTGGTAATAATTTGTCTTCGGTCTTTTAATAAAATGTTCTGTTTCATAGGAAACTCTAATTGAATGGAAAAGCATTTAATAAAAGAGGCCTTGATTCGACATGTCTGGGCGGCCTGGCTTGGGGAGAGTTTCGACTGCCCCTAGCCCCCCAACCTTGCTACCATTATAGTGCTCCTGGGGACCCAGAGTGCCCGCCCGTGGGGGCTGGCATCCTGCTGGCTCATGGAAGGCTACAGAGGGGCAAGAGGGTGGTGCTCTCTGTTTGAAGCACCTGAGGTCAGTGTGAAGTCACAGGAGTCCCTTAGATCCACGGTCTTCTTTCTTCTATAGAGGCCAGACACAGTGGGTGGTGGTGGGGCTGGGCGGGGCCAGCTCAGTCCTGGTGTGGTTGGGGTCTTCAGGGCGGTGCTGGAGTCAAACCTGGGGCCTTGCTCATGCCAGTCTACCCCACCTGATCTCCCGCTTTGACTGCCAGGACCTGGTGTGGTCCTTGTTTTGCTGTTGTTGTCTTGGTTTTTGACCATACCCAGCAGTGCTCAGGGCAGGCTCTGCACTCAGAACTCCTGGTAGGCTTGGTGGGACCTTATGGGGGTGCTGGGGATTAAACTTGGGTCGGCTTCCTGCAAGGCAAGCACCCTCCTCACTGTGCTATCACTCCAGTCCTGAACCAGCTGGTTTTGAACTGTACTCATGTGTCTTCCGCTGGCCTGTGGCCCAAAAGTGACCAGGTCCTCTGCCTCTTTCAGTCCCCTCTCTGGAGTCATCGGCTGGGGTTTTAGGAGAGGGACTCTGTGCTCTTGGCTGCAGATAGGCAAACTGAGGACCAGGGATTAGTCCCGGGGTCCCGGAATGTCCCTGGCTCCCAGCCTCCCCTAGCTGCCCGCCACAGGCCACTCCGGTCTCCCCAAATATAGTGTTTGAGTCCTTATGACCATGCGTTGAGGTGTGATCAAGTTGAGGTGAGGCCGTCCCAAAGGAGAGTGGCCCCATCAACTGTGACTGGGGCTTCTTGGCAGAGCGGAGGTGTAGGTGCCCCAAGGGAAACCTTCAGGAAACCAGAGGGTTCCTACCAGAGGCTGGAGGGGTGCAGCCACAAGCCAAGGAGCCCAGAGCCCTTGGAGCTGGAAGGGATGGGAAGACTCCCTGCCCCCCTAAGTCCTCTCGAACCTCAGCCCTTAAGGCCTGGTCTAGGGACTTCCCTGGGGGTATGGGGCCCATTGCTGAGGCAGCCCTGCCCCCGGGAGCATGCTGGGTGCTGAGAGCAGCGTCAGGCATGTTGACTGAGGACCCCCGTGCCCCACCAGGTAGATGCACAGCAATGAAGACAGAGGACAGGCACCTTCAGCTGCGTCTGGGGAATTCTCAGGCCCTCCAGGAGGAGTCTCAGCAGCTGTTTCCTGACAGCTCTTGGGGTTCCCCTCTCCCTCCTGAGCTGCACCCCTGGAGTTAAGGCATGATGTGTCTCGGCAGAATGGGGAACCCCAGGGAGGAGGGGAAGCGGTGACCCCACGGCTTCACGGACAGTCTCCGAGGGGTATCCACGTACCCGGGCTGCCCAGGTACCCCAGGAGTGAAGGGTGTATTCCAGGCTGGTTTATCTCCCCAACCAGAACACAAAAGGGCATAGGGCGCTGGGCAGCAGGCGGTGTTCCCTTCCCTGGAAAGCGGGGTTCTGTTTCCGCTTGTTAAGGAGACTAGGACAGAGCCGTGGAGGGAACCGGGTGAAGGCCCTGGTCAGTGATTCATAATTGCATGATGTTGGGCTGCAGGGATTGAGCAGGGGTTAAGCCTCGTGTCCCTACACACAGTAACCCGCTTTTTTTTTTTTTTTTCTTTTTGGGTCACCGGCAATGCTCAGGGGTTTCTCCTGGCTCTGCACTCAGGAATTACTCCTGGCAGTGCTCGGGGGACCATATGGGATGCCGGGATCAAACCTGGGCCGGCATGGGCCAGCCACGTGCAAGGCAAACGCCCCTACCCGCTGGGCTATCGCTCCGGCCCTCAGTAACCCGCGTTCGATCCCTGGAATCCCATATGGTTCCCCCAGCCCCGCCAGGAGTGATTCCTGATCACAGAGCCAGGAGTAAACCCTGAGCATATTTAGGTGTGGCCCAAACACCAAAACCACAACCACCACAACAAACCTAAACTGTCAGTTTCCTGGCTTTGGGGGTGCCAGTAGGGGTTATGATGGGAGTGAACATGGAAGGGCCCCTCTGGGGAGCTCAGGCAGGGGTCCTCATTCTGGAGTTGAAGGTCAGAGTTGGGGCAGGAGATCCAGAACCCTTTGGCGCCCGGGAACTTCTCTGTAGGAACTGGGTCCCGCTGTCCAGGAGGCAAGGACTTACCATGGTGCCTCCCCCATCCCGCCTCACAGACCAACACAGGTCAGGTTGACATGGCTACATGGTGCAGGGTGAGGACACCCTCCCAGTACAACTCCCTCTCCAGACTCTGTTTAGGGACTGCCTGGGAGCAGTCTGGTGGGGGGAGGGTCTTGGGGGAAGGAGGCAAGGTTGGAGGCTGGGAGGAATAGTGCAGGGGCAGGGTCTCCTGGGGTTCCCTTGCCCTCTCACTGAGTTAATTGCAGAGTGATTCCATGGTTGGTTTGTTCTGGGGTCCCACCCAGCAGTGCTCAGGGCTTGCTCCTGGCTCTGCAATCAGGAATAACTAACTCCTGGTGGGCTCAGGGTGCTGGAAATGGAACACGGGTTGGGCAAGAGCCCAACCTGCTGTATTATCTCTCTGGCCCAAGAGAGCACTTCTTATTTTGTGTTTGTTTTGGAGGGGGAGTCCCCCAAATGGTGCTCAGGAAGCCCGGGGTGATTCTTGGTGATTCCTGACAACCAGACACTGGTTCGCGGCTAGGGCAGAGGATGTGGTGCTGCTCAGACGCTGAGGGCCAGGGAGTACCAGGCCACGCCTGATGGTGCTGGTGGGGAGGACCATACATTTCAGCAGCGCCTTAACCCCTGTCCAGCTCTCCAGCTGTAAGAGCTCTGAAAAGGCAGCTCTGTCCAGCCTGAGGCA
>JAJIBD010011637.1:0-70039 GCA_021461705.1 Cryptotis parvus | reverse complement strand
AAGTACTGAGGCTTGTTCCTAGGGACCCATTTGCGGTGGAACAGACTAGAAGGAGGAGCTCTTGCCCCTGAGTGTGTCCAGGGAGACCTTGCCTGTTGCATTTCCTCCATCTAGATGCTCTGCCCTGAAACCTTGGCCTGTCCGCTCCTTTAGTTCATTGGTTTATACCTGGCAGTACTTGGCTACTCCTGGCCTGGTGTTTGGGGATCTCTCCCAGTGGACTGTCAGTGGCCGAGGCTCAGAGCTTGCATGCTTCTAGTTCCATCCTCTGTGTCCAGGACAATGTGTGTCCAAGCCTGGGCCACTGACAGTCATTGGACTGTTATTGATCTCTCAGGGGACCAAGCAGTGCCAGTAATCAAACCCGGGCCTCCTCTGTGCAATGCAAGTGCTCCAGCCGTTGATTCTAGCTCCTCTTGTCTTCTGCTGTTTCCAACCCAGATGTCATCCCCAACCCTGTTGGTCTTCCTGACACTATCCTATGTATTTTTTTCTTTGATCCTATATGTTTTCTTCACAGCAGCGATGAGGATCTGAAATCAACAGTGTTATCTGATGTTTCTGCAGCTAACATGCCTTGAACGTGGGGATATCCATCCTGTTCACCACTTTACCTACAGCACCTGGCATGAGGCCGCCTTATTAGAAGCATTCAGTAATATTTGCTGCATGATGGAATGAGACTGGGAAGGGACGAAGGCAGAAAACACACCGGGGGACGAATGCATAGTGTGCCTCAGTCGCTTCTCACAAGGGACCTCATGGAGCCTCCTATAGTCCTTCAGGATAGAAACCCTTTGTGGAAAAGAAACTGCAGTAGGCCAGAGCACAAGCTTTGCCTGTGGGCGCCCGGGTTCAGTTCCCAAGAACCACTGGGTCTGTGAGACCGTAGACAGATGGTTCATTGACCTTCTGGAGGTGAGGTTGGGGGGTTCCGAGGGAATTTCCACTTAGGAGATCGAAGAGTGTCGGGGATGCCACCAGGGTCCCCGACAGTGTCAGGACAGAAGTTCTCTTCTACCTCCAAGGACGCCAGGGGAACGGATGAAAACTCAAGAGTCCAGCGCAGTTCCAAAAAGGCTTTTAATAGTAAAAAAGCTCTTCCACAGCAATCCAATATAATGAAAGAACTCTAGTCTGGTCCGAACTTAGACCATACAAAAGAACCTAAGTCTCCCACCAAAGAGAGAGGATCTCACCCGAGAGGAGTCCTACCCAAAAGAAGGAGCAAAAGGCGGAGGGGCCTCAAGTCAGTCCCCTTATATACACCAAAGTGACAGGGAGGGTCGTGTCAACAAAGAACCCTAATTGTAGAAGGGTGGTGCCACACCCTATTATAGGTATAAACAAAGGTTAAGCCAAGGACTAATCACTTCTACCGAAATTATCACTTAGGTAAAACACTGGAGAGAGAGAGGAGGGATGATATAAAGTAATACATCTTAATTTCATGGGTTTCATGTAATCTAGATGGTACCCACAAGGCCCTTCTTATTTATTATCTGCACCAGGGTGATTCTGAGTATCTTGTTCTCCGTATACTGAAAGGGTCACATTCGCCTGCTTAGAGCAAACTAGTATGATCCTTCCTATAATCTTCCTATAGTCTCAACGTAGCCAGGGTGGTAGTCTCCTAGTAAATTCTAACTGTCCCACGCTGGGTGCAGTGGGTATAAAGAGGAGCTGTGATAAGTCAGAAGTTATTCAATCAAGGTGACTTCTGTAACTGCCACACCCTCTAGCAGTGTTTACATAGAAGAGAGATCTCATTAGAATGAACCTTGGCTTAAGCTGTGTGTCGGCAAAACAGCAAAGCTCCCAAACTAGCTAAACCTGTCATCCAGCAAAGGGAACCTGCGAAGACCACAGTGCTCTGAGCCTTCTTTCACCTCAGCCCTGAGCTTGAATCCCAATGCCGTGAGACGAACAGTGTAACCACCAGCAAATCTGCTAAATCTCACCTTCAGTAAGGAGTCAGGGTGTCATGCTCTTTGCCCTTCTCCGGAGCAGTCATGAATCTTTACTGATCTGTCTGCTCCGCGCCAGGTAGTGGGCGAGTCCGCCTTACAGTGTTGCCTCGCTTCTCACCACAACCCTCTAAGGTCAAGATTGTTCTCTGTTTCACAGTGAGATACTAGAGACTTGGAAAGAATCCAGGACCAGGGTCAAAAGAGACAGTAAGGGCTAAGGTATCACCGTATCACTGTCTTCCCGTTCATCATCGATTTGCTCGAGCGGGCACCAGTAACATCTCCATATGTCCTGTCTCATGCAAGTAGAGCCCAAGGGCAGCTGCTTGCTCCAGGAACATAAAGAGCCTCAAACCATTCCATGAGGTCATGGGAATGAGGACTATAATTGTTACTGGTATTTGGCATGTCAAATACGACACGGGTAGCTTGCCAGGCTCTGCCGTGTGGGTAGCATACTCTTGTAGTCATCTCTAAATCCAGTGGTGCCTGGAAGAATATGAAGTGCATGTGATCAAATACATGGCTCCCACATGAAACCATGTGCCCCAACCCCTTAAGCTGTACACACGCACACAAAGCAAAATAACTTTAAAATTTTAGGGAGTCAAACATCAACAAATTTGACTTTATTGGGCCGGAGCAATAGCACAGCAGGTAGGGGCGTTTGCCTAGCACACGACCAACGGATCCTCAGCATCCCGTATCTAACCGAGCACCACCAGGAGTAATTCCTGAGCAAAGAGCCAGGAGTAACCCCCTGAGCATTGCCGAGTGTGACCCAAAAGGAAAATAATAATAGTAATAATAATAATAATTTAAAATTTTTTGATTTTATTAAAATCCAAACAAACTTCTACTTTCATCTACTGTTTCATTTATATATACATATCTGTGTATATATAATATATATTATATATATAATATATATAATATATACACACACACACACACATATATATATATATATATATATATATATATATATATATATATATATGCTCCAACCACATTTAATTACTCTCCCTCCCCAAACATATTCCTTTACCTAGAGAGTTTTTCTCTCCAATTCTCCATCTGGCAAACTGCTCTACCTTTCAGGACACAACTCTTCACAAAACCTTTCCTTTTCCTAGGGCAGAGACATGCCTACCCAGGGTCTTTTTTGTGCCTGCCTTAATGCAGCTGACTGGTGGTCCCCTGAGCACCGCCAGGAATGACTTCCCTGAGCGCAGAGCTGGGCGTAAGCCCTGAGCACCACACTCCCCTCAAGGGGGCTCGGGGGCAGGTGTTTATGCTCTCATGCAAGCACTCTGGGTTGTGCTTAGCTCAGGCTGCCCAAACTGACATGAATCCATTTCTGCCTATGTTCTTTGTGCCTGTGGGAACCTTTGAGTCCTGGGATGGAAAAAGGACCTGCAGCGCTGCCTCGCGGTGAGTGGCGTCCTCGGCCCGGGGAGCACCTCTGCGGCTTGGTGCTCCTGGTCGGACATCAGGTGGGGACAGCGTGCGGGAACTGCTGTCTCCTTTTAGCAATGACCTCACTCCGCCTGGTACGGCTGACCCGGAGGCGGCTCCCCCACCTGCCTCTAGCTTCTCGGCAGCGCCCGCAGGAAATGCCTGTGGAATCCCAGCACAGCCTCGCCCAGGTGCTGAGGATTTCCTGTGCACCAGACCTGTCCTGCCGCCTTATGCTTGTGATCTTGGTGGCACGCGCATCCTAATCCCGGCGCGGGGGAAACGGGAAGTCACTGACTCCGTTGGGCTTTGCCTTCAGACCCCGGATGGCGGGTCGCTTGGACCAACTCCAGCCCACTCCTCCCTGTGGGCCTCTTGAAGCCGCCGGCTGACACACTCGTCTCCGCCACCCCCGCCCCCGGTCTGAGGAGGGGCTTCCTCCAAATGCCCCCAGTGCAGCTCTCGTTGCGGAGATGCTGCTTGCAGCCCCCTTTCCCACCCGCCGCTCACTCTTTTTTTTTTTTTTTTTGCTTATTTTTTGGGTCACACCCGGCGATGCTCAGGGGTTTCTCCTGGCTCTGCACTCAGGAATTACTCCTGGCGGTGCTCGGGGGACCATATGGGATGCCGGGGATCGAACCCGGGCCGGCACAGGCCAGCCGCGTGCAAGGCAAATGCCCTACCCGCTGGGCTATCGCTCCGGCCCCAAAGTTAGTTGTTTTTTTTTTGCTTTTTTTTGGGTCACACCCGCGATGCTCTGGGGTTTCTCCTGGCTCTGCACTCAGGAATTACTCCTGGCAGTGCTCGGGGGACTATATGGGACATGGAGGCTGGAACCCGGGCTGGCACAGGCCGCCGCGTGTAAGGCAAACGCCCTACCGCTGGGCTATGCTCCAGCCCCGCTCACTCTTTTTTTTTTTGCTTTTTTGGGTCACACCCGGCAATGCTCAGGGGTTACTCCTGGCTCTGCACTCAGGAATTACTCCTGGCGGTGCTCAGGGGACCATATGGGATGCCGGGATCGAACCCGGGTCTGGCCGAGTGCAAGGCAAACGCCCCTACCGCTGGACTATCGCCCCCGGCCCCCTTACATGTTTACTTCTGGGCGGAAGTGGGGCGTTGCCTTCTACTCAGCGTGGCACTTCCGGGTAGTGTTCGGAGCATGTGCCAGGTGGACACTTGGTAAATACTTTCTTGAATTTAATTATTTTCAGGGGGAAAGTCTTTGGGCCACACTGTGCTTCGTGGCTGCGCCCAGCTCGGTGCTGGTGGTAGGGCGGGAGGCGGGGCGAGGTGCCAGGTCACTAAACCTCCGCCGTGGGGCAGGTCGCCAGTCAGAGTAGATAACAGGGTGAATGGGGGTGGTGGGTGGGTATGGCGGCAGATAAAAGGAAGCCCCCAGCCCCATCTTGCAGGCTCACTCCCCAGACGGCTAAAATGGGCTGAGCGCCAGAAAACGCGGCCCTGTCCAGGCAGGCGCAGAAGCCCACCGGGCAGGGCATAGGCAGGGCTTGGACGAACACAGGTGTCTTGCCCACGTGCCCGTGGCCATGGCGGAGGCTAGCAAAGCTGGTACAGACGGACAGGCACTGCTGGGAGGCCCAGCAGCAGGTCCGGAGCACAGGGCTCGCACCCACGCACGCGTGATCATGGCGGAGATGGAGGGAAGCGACACAGGATAGAGCCAGCCACACAGCGGCGGACCTGGTCGTTCACGGGAAATGAGTGGGCTGCGTGGGCCGAGCCAGGGAGGTCATTCACAGGACAGGGCAGCGTCAGGGACAGGACTGGTGACATCATTCATGGGTGAAAAACAGGCACCCATCATTTCACCCATCATTCATGGGTGAAAAACATGGGGAGACACCCAGGCCCATCTTTATCTGTAAAGTGAACTTAACTTTCAACCGGCCGAGCGATAGCAGAGAATAGGGCATGTGCTTTGTAAGCGGCTCACCCAGCTTCTTCTCCCGCATCCCATATGGTCCCCCCGAGCACCGCCAGGCGTGATTCCTGAGTGCAGAGCCAGGAGAAACCCCTGAGCATTGCCGGGTGAGACCCAAAAAAGCCAAAAAAAAAACTTTCAACCTTCTGAGTTTCGTGTGCAAATCTTTCATACAATTCCCAAGAACCCACCAGTGAGGAAAACCCGCTTTCGCACTAACACTTGGGAGTCAGCCCTGGCAGTGCTCAGGGGATCACGCCCCTGATCCAGCTTCTGGAATGCAGAGCCTGCTTACTGCCCCTGTGCTGGCTGTGGAAGGGAGACCCCAAGGCTGGTTGAGAGCTGCCTGGTTTCTCCAACAGGGGAGCCTTTCCTCAGGGGGAGCCTTTCCTCAGGGGGAGCCATTCCTCAGGGGGAGCCATTCCTCAGGGGGCATTTCCTCAATGGGGCTTTTCCTCAGGGGAGTCTTATCCTCAGGGGGAGCCTTTCCTCAGGGGGAGCCTTTCCTCAGGGGGGAGCCTTTCCTCAGGGGGAGCCATTCCTCAGGGGGCATTTCCTCAATGGGGCTTTTCCTCAGGGGAGCCTTATCCTCAGGGGGAGCCTTTCCTCAGGGGAGCCTTTCCTCAGGGAGAGCCTTTCCTCAGGGGAGTCTTTCCTCAGGGGGAGCCATTCCTCAGGGGGCCTTTCCTCAGGGGCAGCTTTTCCTCAGGGGGGCATTTCCTCAAGGGAGCCTTTCCTCAGGGGATCCTTTCCTCAGGGTGAGCCTTTCCTCAGGGGAGCCTTTCCTCAGGGGGAGCCATTCCTCAGGGGGCCTTTCCTCAGGGGAGCCTTTTCTCAGGGGGCCTTTCCTCAGGGGGCCTTTCCTCAGGGGGCCCTTCCTCCAGGGGGAGCCTTTCCTCAGGGGAGCCATTCCTCAGGGGGAGCCTTTCCTCAGTGGGGCCCTTCCTCAGGAGGAGCCTTTCCTGGGGGGGCCTTTCCTCAGGGGGTGCCTTTCCTCAGGGGGCATTTCCTCAGGGGGGCCTTTCCTCAGGGGGCCTTTCCTCAGGGGGCCTTTCCTCAGGGGGCCTTTCCTCAGGGGGCCTTTCCTGGGGGGGACCCTTCCTCCTTTGGGGAGGGAGCCTTTCCTCAGGGAAAGGCTATTGTTTGGCTCTTCAGCCCCCTCCACTTTCCACCGAGACAGGAGGATGGAGAGAGGGATGCCAAAGGGGGTGGGTTCCGGAAGGATGTGACTGGGCCTCCAGTCTTAGGGGGTAACCCTAACCTTTTCATGATCTCTGCATTTCCCTTGTTTGTTTTACTTAGTTTGGTGGTGATGATAGAAAGGAACGGTCTTGTCTGGACTCAGGAGATGCCCACAGGGCTGAGCATATGCTCCACATACAGGAGCCAGGTGTGACCTCCAGCACCACATGGTCCCTTAAGCTCTAGCAGGAGCCCCTGGGCCCCAGTTCAAATAATAATGGTCAGATATTAAACACTTGGTCATGAGTCACGAAGTTTTTCTCATTTAGCTGTATTATTTATTTAGTTCCTCACGGTATCAGTGCTGTTATTATTCCCTTTGAGGAACAAAGGCTCAAAAAGAGGAAGGGCTGGTGAGATAGTCCGTGGGTAAGGAGTTTGTCTTGCATGCAGCTGACCCGGGTTCAATTGTGAGCATCCCACATGGTTCCATGAGCACTGCCAGGAGTGGTCCCTGAGTGCAGAGCCAGGAGTAGCCCTGAGCACTGCCAGATCTGGCCTCCAAACAAAAGATAATGAAATAAAAATGAAGTAGAGATGGCTGGTTGCCGGGAATTAAGGACAGGAGGGGCTGGGCAGCGTTACGAAGGGCAGTGCTGTGTGTGCTGTGCTGTGTCCTGACAGTGGCCTCATGAAGGATCAAAATAATCACTGAATTATATGATTGATAAATCAATAATTTGGATATATTTAACAATTTGGTGTTATTGTTAATTTACGTTGGAGAGGTTACAGAAATCAATAAATGCACATTCAAAAGTCTAAATGTACTCCAGGGATTGTATAAATGTCAATACAGAGGATCTATCGCTGTTGAGGGGAGAGCTGCTACCCACGCTGGTGCTCAGGGACTAGTCCTAGCTCTGCTCACTAGTGACCCCTGGTGCCAGGCGTCAAACCCAGGTAGGTGGGATGCAGGCAAGGGCCTTGTTTTCTGTTCTGTCTCTTCGGTTCCAAAGCAGATACTCTTTGTATATTTGTTTAACAGAGGAGGCATCCACGGCGCAGAGACGTGGTCATTTAGCTGAGTGGCACAGCGGGGACTTGGAAAGGCAGCTCTGCCGTGTGCTGGCCCTCAGCTAGACCTGGTTCCATATGCACCCGAAACGTCAGACCTATCTCACCGCGGAACTGTCCACACCCGGCGGGGTCGTGCACTTCCTGTTCTTTATTCCATGGGGCTTCCACTTCACTCATATTTTATAAATAAAACTCTTAATTAAAAAAGGAAAAAAGAGGGCCGGAGCGATAGCCCAGTGGGTAGGGTGTTTGCCTTGCTCGCAGCCGGCCCATGCCGGCCCGGTTCGATCCCCGGCATCCCATATGGTCCCCGAGCACCGCTGGGAGTAATTCCTGAGTGCAGAGCCAAGAGAAACCCCCTGAGCATCGCCGGGTGTGACCCAAAAAGCAAAAAAAAAAAAAAAAAAAGGAAAAAGGAAAAAGAAGACACTTGCCTGGCATATGACTGACAGAGATTTGATCCCTGAAACCCATATGGTCCCCCAAGGGGTTCAAGGGGGATCCCTAAGTGTGGAGCCAGGAGTAAACTCTTGAGTGCCACCACCAGGTATGGCCCAAACACTGGTATGTGTGTGTGTGTGTGTGTGGGGGGGGGTAATGGGAAGAAAGGAGGACTAGATAGCACAGTGGGTAGGGCACTTGCCCTGCACACAGCTGAGCCAGGTTCAATCCCCAACATCCCATATGTCCCCCACCGAGAACCTGCAGGAGTGATCCCTGTGCAAAGAACCCCGAGCACAGCTGGATATGGAAAGGAAGGGAGAGAGGGAGGGAGGGAGGGAGAGATGGAGGGAGGGAGAGAGGGAGGGAGGGAGGGATGGAGGAAGGAAGGAAGGAAGAAAGGAAGGAAGGGAGGGAGGGAGGGAGGGAAGGAGGGAGGGAGGGAGGAAGGAAGGGAGGAAGGGAGGTAGGGAGGGAGGGAAGAATGATGGGAGGGAGGGAGGAAGGAAGGGAGGAAGGAAGGGAGGGAGGAAGGGAGGGACAGAGGAAGGAAGGGAGGAAGGGAGGGAGGGAGGGAGGAAGGGAGGATGGGGAGGGACGAAGGGAGGGAGGGAGGGAGGGAAGAAGGAAGGGAGGGAGGAAGGAAGGGAGGACGGGGAAGGACAAAGGGAGGGAGGGAAGAAGGAAGGGAAGAAGGAAGGAAGGGAGGACGGGAAGGACAAAGGGAGGGAGGGAAGAAGGAAGGGAAGAAGGAAGGAAGGGAGGACGGGGAAGGACGAAGGGAGGGAGGGAGGGAGGAAGGAATCGCCTGTCTATATGTTCAGCTTTTTATGCACCTTCCTTTGACTTAGTACAGCAGCCTAATGGCATTGGCTCTGCCCATTTTTTTTTTTTTGCCTTTTTTGGGTCACACCGGCAATGCTCAGGGGTTACTCCTGGCTCTGCACTCAGGAATCACTCCTGGCGGTGCTCGGGGACCATATGGGATGCCGGGGATCGAACCCCCGGGCCGGCAGAGGCCGGCCATGTGCAAGGCAAACGCCCTACCCGCTGGGCTATCGCTCTGGCCCGGCTCTGCCCATTTCAGCGAGACCAAGGCTCCAGAAGTGGAGATAGGCTGCTTTTACCACCAACACGAACTTTTGCCTTGTCCCCACCTCCAGATATTGGCCCTGCTGGGTTCTCTTGCTCCCTCAAATTAGCCCACATCTACGCCCAACTTTTCACTGATTCTGAGCAGAGCCTGGAGCTAGGGCTTGGGTCAGACCCAAGATGGTTTCCTCTGGGCACACCCTGTACCTTGGGCCCTTCCCACTGTGTTACCTGGTAAGGGTCTTGGCAGGGCTGCCACCACCACCTTCTCTGCATGTGGCGGCCAGAGAGGAGCGGTCTGTTGCTCAGGGACCAGTGCTGAGGATGCCCAGAGCCGGAAGGGAAGCCAGTGTGTGAGGAGCAGGGCCGCCATGGGGCGCTCAGGCCTAGAGGTTCTGGAAGCTGATATGAGTAGCAGCAACTGCGAGCATTATCTGGGCTCTAAGAATAGCCTGAGCCCAAGAGTTGGGGGCTGGGGCTGGGGCAGAGAGCAGGGGCCCTTCTCCGCCATCCCCCTCTGCCCCTGCTGTCCGGCTGGAAACCAGGTAGCCTCCTTCCTGCTTCCCTTTGTCCAGGAGATGGTTAACGTGGACAGCTTGTCTGCCATGGGCTGGGGAGAGAGAGGGTCTCCTCTTCCTCCTGGCATGAAATAGAGGCTAGCAAGGGTTGTGGGGAGGGACCCTAATTCACTTAGCAAACAATCGGTGATAGAAGATTGGAAATTCAGATGGTATGTAGGCAAAATCTCCCTCCCTCCACCCCTTGCCCCAGCCAACTATTTCCTGCAGACACAGTGCCCTTTGCCAGCTTCTAGTTCCTGTCTCTAGCTCTAGAGGGGTCTCTCTAGAGCTCAGCACACCAGGAACCACCCTTCTTCCCTCTGTTCTTCAGACGCAGCAGCGTTTCCCTCATACCCCACTCCCCGTTCATTTCTCTTACTGAGTTATATCAAGGAAACAGCCTGAATCTATCGTCTCCACTGCATGCCGGACACCTGTCTAAGCACACCGGGTGTCTGGACCCCTGACCGCTCATCTCAGCCCCTGGTGGCAGGCACTTTTTACACAGCTCTGTTGTGGAGAGGCACTTTCCAAGACTCCACAGCCCCCTGGTGGCAGGCACTTTTACACAGCTCTGTTGTGGAGAGGCACTTTCCAAGACTCCAGAGCTAGTATCAGGACCTCGTCCCACACAATCAGAGTTTAGAGAAAGTGTTTGTCGTGGTCACTGCCCTGGTACTATCTGTCATTGCCTGCCTGGCTCCCATTTTTTGTATGAGCCAGCAATGTCCATGGAACCCTGGGATGGTGAGGTTCTGGCTGGGAGGGGGCAGAGAAAGAGAGCGAGATCAGGCTCTGCCTTCACAGGACTGGCATCCCAAAGGCTGAGTCTGGGCAGAATGTTGGAGAGTCATCAGTCACACCCCTTCCCCTGTCATGCACCCTGTTCTCGGAACCCAGTCCTTCCCAAAGTGGTCAGTACTGCCCAGGAGTGCTAGGTTGAAGGGGGCGGTGGGGGGCAGTTGTAACCCTGGGTGTAATGGTGGGGGGGTTAAAGATGGTAGATTTCACAAGGAAGGGGAACTGAGAATTTTTTTCCCTGAAAAGGAAGTAGTAATGTCAAATTTACTGTTTGGGAAACTCTTTCTCAGTTACTGGTCCTCTACAAACACACACACACACACACACACACACACACACACCTTTTATTTATTTATTTGTTTATTTTTTGCTTTTTGGGTCACACCCAGCAATGCTCAGGGGTTTCTCCTGGCTCTGCACTCAGGTGGCGATGCTTGGGGACCATATGGGATGCTGGGGATCGAACCCAGGCCGGCACAGGCCGGCCGCGTGTAAGGCAAATGCCCTACCCGCTGGGCTATCCCTCTGGCCCCACACACATACCTTTTAGAGTAAAATTAATTATTTTCAGTTGGGTTCTATGGTTTTGGTGGTGGTGATATGATAGGTGGTGATATGTTATGATAGACATTATTTAAGTAATGTCTAATAATGATTCTGGAATTTTCCAGTTTTCTGTATAGAGAAAATTTAGAGAGGGTTCATGATTCCCAAGGATAGAAAATAATGGGTCCTTGAGGCCAGGAGATAGTATATCTTGCCTTGTACATGGCCCACCGGGTTCCATCCCCTGTAACCCACCTGATCCCACAAACAACAGCCAGGAATGAAGTCCTCAGTGCAGAACAGGCGTAATTGCTGAGCACTGCTGAGTGTGACACCCCAAAAAAAAAAAAAAGAAAAAGAGAAAAGAATTGGTTCCACCAGCCCTTGTGATCAACAGGTTTTGTGATCACAGGAATGTCAAAGTGTTTTCTAAGAGTTTAAAAACATCAGTCAGGTTCCCTTTGCACGCTGGGGGTGGGGCTGTGTAGGTCCACGCTTGCTGGTCTTCTCTGGCCTTTTGGGCAATATCCTGAGGTAAATGTGGCCACCGAGAAGTCAACCTTGAGGGCTAAGGTGCTTTTTATAGACCAGAGCTGGGGGTGGGAACATGATGGGCCAGACCGAGGCAGACACAGCGGTCACCACCGGACCCTTGTGACTCCCCACGCCCCCTGGGATCCATTTCTGCAGGACTGCTGGGGGGTGTCTCTAATCCGGGGCCCAACCATTGTTTGAAGTTGGGAACAATTGAATGGCGGGAGGAGCTATAGATAGAGCTGCAGCTGCTGTCCCCGTCCCAGCCTGGGCACTGCGCCCGGGCACTGTCTTCCTGGGGGCACTTTCCCCATGCAGGGCCATGGGAAGCCGAGTGGGCCCGGCTCAGCTCTTGACCCTGAGTCAGAGGCTGACCTAGAAATGCAGAGCTTCAGAAGGTGGCCTGGGAAGAGCCCGGGAGCCAAGAGGAACCCCCTAAGGGGACCAGGCAGTGAGAGCCCTCCTGAGCCTGTGACAAGGGGACATGGCGGGAATCCACAGACACAGTAAATGAGAGACCCCGACCCTCCGCCTCTCCACCTAGCAAGGGGGTCTTTGCATTCGAGGACGATGCATGCTCACTTCCTTCAGGGGCAGCTCCATTCCAGATTCTTCTGGGACAGCCTGGGGTCCTCTGTGGAGCTCCCTGACAGGCCCGGGGCTCTGGGAGAGGAACAGCTGGAGCTGCAGGGTCTAGCCATGAGTGATCCAAGGCAAGGTCCTGCCTGTCCCTCTGTGCCTCAGTTTCACTCGGTGATCAGTGGGAAAATTGGTTCACCGGATCACTAAAGCAGCCTTTCAGACCGTACCGCCTGCCTGACAGGACGCATCCCCTCACCGCCTGCCCTCCTCTTACCGAGGCTGAGGCCACAGCCCCCTCCTTTTGTTTGCCCTTTGTGAGGTTGGGGGACAGCTGGTCCCCCCCACTCCCCGCCAGTAACCTTTCAGCCATAAATCCATGCTGAGGCGTCTCTCCTCCGGATAAACAGCCCTGATGCCTTTTGGCCGCCCTCGTCCTATTTCTGATGAATGCCTCAGAGCCGGGGCCCACTCGAGCCTCTGCAGCTGCTGGGGGCCTCAGGAGGGGGGCACACCTTGGACGAGCAGGGGCCCAGCCACCCCCAGGGTGCCAGGGCGGGGAGCCCCGGGCCTCACCACCGCGCTCTTGGACGGTGATGGCAGCCTGCTCCAGGCGCGTCTTCCTGAGTCCTTCCTCCATCCAGCTGCCACGGGGATCTGGTGAGCCCATAAATCTGACTGCCCTGTCATCTGCCCAGGCTCCCAGCTCTTTGATGAAAAACAGAAATAAAAATAAAAATGCCTTTGATGGCTCCCCAGCTCCTGCAGGATAAAGCACCAAATCCTAGTCAGGCCTCTGAAGCCTTCACAGCCCGGCCCCAACTGTTCCACCAGCCTGACCGCCCGCCGAGCCCTGCCCCCCACTGCACCCCTAAACCCAAGCAGCTGCTCCTGCTTGAGAGCCTTTGACTTCGGGTTCAGGTACATGTTCTCTGTCCTCTCGCCCTACCTGTGCCACTCACCTGGACCGCAGCCTCCTCAATGCCTACAGTGGTGCCTTTTGGTCCTTCTGGTTTATTCTGTAAAAGGCAGCCAGGGGACCGCGAGGAAAGCTCAGACCACTGACTTTCCTGCCGCTGCTCCTTCCAGCTCTGGCTGACTTAGGGCCGCAGCCCTTGCCGGCTGGCCACTAGCATGGCCTTATTGCTCGTGGCTTTGCTAGTGACCGTTCTTTGGCTAGGACTCCTCTGGCCCTGGCCCTTAGCCTCGCCAGGTCCTTTCACCATTCAGGTCTTACTTAAAAGTCACATCTTCCAAATTCAAGGAAGAGCTCTTGCCTTGCATGTATCAGGCCTCCGATTCCATTTTCTTACTGCAAAAACAAACAAAGATCACCTCTTCTAAGGAGCCCTCCTAGATAATATGAATGTTGTGGCCTCCTTCAATGTCCCACAGTCTTTTTTTTTTTTTTTTTTTGCTTTTTGGGTCACACCCGGCAGGACGCTCAGGGGTTACTCCTGGCTCTGCACTCAGGAATTACTCCTGGCGGTGCTGGGGGGACCATATGGGATGCTGGGAATCGAACCCAGGCCGGCAGAGGCCAGCCGCGTGCAAGGCAAACGCCCTACCCGCTGGGCTATCGCTCCGGCCCCTATGTCCCACAGTCTTTAATGACCTTAATAGGTATTTCCTTGAGGGCCTGAGCAATAGGACAGTGGGTGAGGTGTTTGTCTTGTACCTGGCTAACCCAGGTTCGATCCCTAGCATCCCATATGGCCCTCTGAACACTGCCAGGAGTAATTTCAGAATGCAGCACCAGAAATAACCGATGAACATTGCCAGATGTGACCCAGAAAGCCAAAAGAAAAGATATTTTCCTTGGGCCTTCTATGAGAGCAGGCTTAAGGAATTGGGAAAGTGGAGACAATGGTGAAGGGGAAGTATAATGGTGGTGGGATTGGTGTTGGAATATTGAATGCCTGTAACAAATCATTATGAACACCTTTGTAAGCCAGTGTTTATATAACTAGTCAGGGGAAAATAAAATAAAAAGATACAATTCCACGGGGCTGGAGCAGTAGTGTAGTGCCTTGCATGCGGCCACTCTGGGCTAGATCTCGACATCCCACATGGCCAGTCCCCTGAGCACAGCTAGGAGTGATTCCTGAGCACAGAGCCAGACTTAACACCTGGGTGCCTCTGGGTGTGGTCCAGATGAACAAACGAAAGATATTTCCTTGGGCATGCACTGCTGCCAGGCCCCTCTCCCTATCGATCTTGCTTTTTGGTGGGGACAGGGGCACAACTAGCCACACTTGGAAGTGGCTACTGCTAGGTGTCTACTGCAGGAGGGATCTACTCCCAGTTTAGTGCTTGGAGGTCGCTCCTGGCAGTGATGGAGAGGACTGAGTACAGCGTGGGGATGGAGCTCAGGCCTCTTGCATTTTCCTTTTGAGCCACGTCCCTGCCTATGTTGCTTCTACTGTTCCAGCTCCTCTGTCCTGGCATCGGCCTGAGTGGGTCTCCTTCCTCAGCCGTGGCTGTCTCTTGCCCCGTCCTGGACATAGAAGGGAGGAGCTCAGCTACAGGAGACTCCTTCAGTGTCTATCCGAAGAGGGGTGTCCAGGGCTGGGGTGAACTTGGGCTTGGCATCATTGTGGTTGGAGTTGAATCCCAAAGTGCTTCTTTTCTTCCTGCCCTGTTTTCTCCAACAGACATTTCACCCCATTGCATGACAGACAAGGGAGAGCCAGAGCGCCTACGGCCCTTAGTCTTTGCTCATGGAAATCTCAGAACAGTTGGGTGTAGAAGCTGCCCCTAGGTCTGGCTGCTCCTCGAGGGTTTCTGGATTCCTGCAACCAATGATCAGGACAGTGGTTGTTTTGTTTTGTTTGTTTGTTTGTTTTTGTCTTTTGGGTCACACATCAAGGGTGTGACCCACCCTGGCTCTGCTCTCAGGAGTTACTCCTGGCAGTGCTCAGGAACGGTATGAGATGCTGGGGATTAAAACCGGGTCGGCCGCATGCAAGGCAAGCGCCCTCCCTGCTGGACTATTGCTCGGCCCCTCAGGAAGGTGTTCAGTGGAGAGGAATTAGGATACTTCTACCCTGATATCTAACTGTTCCCATCACCCAATCCTGTATCCTCTGGTCTTCCTTGGGTCACATTACCCAGTTCCTTCCATGCAACTCTGATCCTAGACTCCGATGTGGGTTAGGATGGGCCTCAGCATCCCAGTCTTTGATGGCCCTGTAAATATTGGGGCTGGGAGAAGACAGCCCCAACCACCCTCGTCCATGGATTAAGGTGGCTCTTGGAGTGATTTCTGAAGGCGTGTGGCCACCCCTGCTTCCCACTGGCTCTGAACACGCTCCCTTCTCTTTTTCCAGTTTCCAAGTCTGGGGCAGAAAACTTAATCTGGGGCTGGGATCCTGGAGCTGGTGGAGCAGAGAGGAACGGTTACCCTGCTGTCCGCTAGAGGAGCCGCGTCCTCAGCGAAGGTGACAGCCCCAGGGAGAAGATTTCCCTTCCTGCCCCAATGCTCCTGAACCTTCGTGCCCTGGGAGTCTTAAAAATAACCCCTCACTGGGGGTTGGAGTGATAGCCCAGAGGGGAGGGCGTTTGCCTTGCACGCAGCCGGCTTCTGCCGGCCTGGGTTCAATACCCAGCATCCCATATGGTCCCCGAGCACTGCCAGGAGTAATTCCTGAGTGCAGAGCCAGGAGAGACCCTGACCATTGCCGGGTATGACCCAAAAAAAGCAAAAACAAACAAACAAAAAAAAACCCCCTCACGACTAACACACACACACACACACACACACACACACACACAGTGGGAGGAGAAATGTGAAAGATACAGGAAGGCTTATAGAATCATTAACAATCTCTTGAACGTACGCTGTCAGCTTTTTCTTCAAATCTCTTGCCCTAGGATTCTAACTCAGATAATAATCCCAGATGCACGTCTGTCTGTGTGCTCTCGAGGACGGAGTAGAGCAAGCCAAAGGAGCGGCCCCAGGCCACCTCTGCTGCCTTCTCAGGGGCGGGTGGTGAGCAGAAAGCCAAGATGCCAGGGGCTCCAAACCCCAGGCTCCTAGGTTCTGGGAGACAGGGGAGACTTCTGTCTGAAGTCTCCAGCCCTGTGCAACCTCGACTGGAGTTTTTTCTTGCTGTTGGTGGGCTTTTGCTTCCGGGAAGCCTCTCACGTTGTCCCCTGACCCAAGTGTAAAATGTCCTTTGAGCGTGTGTCCAAGTTCTGCTTCTCTGTGAGTGTCTCTGCGCCTGCACTGGAAGCCACACACATAACACTTCGGATCCCGGCCCTGCAGGACGCTGTTAGTCATTCAAGTGAGAACAATGTTCAATATAAAAAATAAAACAACACCAACAAGAAATGGGGTGAGTGGAGTAGAGGAACAGATACTTCCTCACAGGAGACATATGGCCAGCCAGTAGGTATATGAGAGTGTTCATCATCACTGATCATCAGGGAAATGCAAATCAAAATGACGGCGAGGGCTGGAGTGATAATACAAGGGTTAAGGCCTTCCCTTGCATGGAACCGGCGCAGGTTAGATCCCTGGCACTGCATATGGTCCCTTGAGGACCACCAGGAGTAACCCTGAGCAAAGAGTCAAGAATAGCTTCTGATGGGCAGGGGTGATAGTACAGCAGGTAAAGGTATTTGTCTTGTGCGTGACTGACCTGGGTTCAATCCCTGGCATAATAAATTCAATCCACTGGGTATGTTCCTAAACTTTAGAAACCAGAAATAAAAAAGCAAAATGACAGTAAGAGAGAGCTCACCTCAAAGAGAATGGCCTATATCAGAAAGACTGAAAACAATCAGTGTTGGCGAGGAGGTGGGCTTTCATTCACTGTTGGTGGGAATGCTGGGAAAACAAAGCGGAGATTCTGGGAGATACTATAGCAGTTAGGATGCATATGCCAGTCTCAGGTTCCTGGTACCGCATGGCTCTCTGAGCGTCCCTGGATACAGCCGTGGAGGTCCCCAGCACTGCCAGGGTGGCCAGTCTATTTCTGGTCCGTGGGGTCCAAGTAGCATCACATCCTTGGGCTTGCACTGAACGGCCAGCCTGGTTGATTGAGAATTGCCGCTGGGACGCTCAGGCCTCCTGAATAGCTCTTGGTGGGGCCCAATAAATAAATACATAAATAGAAAGAAGTATAAAAAAGAAGTATAGAGACTTCTTAAAGAATTAAAAATCACACTCATGTTTGACCCCGTGATTTCACTCAGCATCTATCCCAAGACCACAGAACCACTAAAAATGACATATACACATTTATGCTCTTTACATGCCTTAGAATAATCCAAATTATCCACTTACCATCTTTGGAGATGGTAAGTGGATAAGGAAATTATGGCCAACAGGCACCATGGAATACTATGCAGCTGCAAGGAAAGATGCAATCTTCCCCCTTGCTGTCCTCGAGCAGCGCTTGAGTGGGCTGCTAAGAAAATAAGTCGAGAGAGACAAGCACAAATGACAGATGATCGCACAGGTGGAGCACAAAGAAACCAAGCAAGGCATGGACAGTGTCAACGACAACGGAACTTGGCCTCTGGGACTGAGATCACAGAGCAGTGCAGGGAGCAGACGTGGCGGGTGGGGAGCAGAGGAAGAGGAGGGGTAGAAGTGATACAGGGCAGCGTGGGAGGGGGTGTCTATGAGGGGCCAGAGTGATAGCCTAGTGGATAGGGCGTTTGCCTTGCAGGCCGGCCATGCCGGCCTGGGTTCGATCCCCGGCATCCCATATGGTCCCCTGAGCACCGCCAGGAGTAATTCCTGAGTGCAGAGCCAGGAGTAACCCCTGAACATCGCCGGGTGTGACCCAAAAAGCAAAAAAAGAAAAAAAGAAAAATCAAATGAATTAAAAATTTTAATTAAAAATTTTTAATTAAAGAAAAAGAAAAAATCAAATAAAAACTAACGAGAGGAAACAGCCCCTTGAATCCTCTCGGGCAGCATCTCCTGGGGCACGTGGGTTTCCTCTGCTGGTCTGGCTCTGCTCTCAGCGGGAAATCGGGAAATCGAAGTAAACCGGGGCCAGCTCTGGAGCATCTGGAGGTTGTTTTCCCACTGGGCTGGGATTTGGGCTCCAGGCCCTCGTGATGTTAGAACTGTGTGCGCCATCTTTTTTTCCCCTGTTTTTTGGAGCATCTCTAGGTGGCGGGTAGCAGTTTCCCAGCCTCTAGACCTTCCATGGGTTGCTGGAGCCCGTTCCTCAGCCTCTGACCCTTCAAGGAGACTCTAACCCTGCACTGTAGCTCGGTAGGTTGTGGACTGTCTCTAAAGTGCTGGAGCTCTTGACCACAGTGGGGTTGGGGACAGGCCAGAATCAACCTAAGCTTTATGAAGAGAAGCAAAGCAGAATCGCAGAATCCAATGTAACATGGAGATAAATTATTACTATTATGATTTGCAGGGCCAGGGTCTGAGCCCAGAGTCTCACACTGACAAGTGGTCTAAGCTATAGTCTCAACGACTCCTGACTTCCACTTTGTTTTTGAAGACACATCCGGGTACCATGTGGGATCCAACCAAGGGCTCCCACATGCAAAACATGTGCTCCAGCCCTCTGTGCCAGCTTCTTCCTTCCTTCCTTCCTTCCTTCCTTCCTTCCTTCCTTCCTTCCTTCCTTCCTTCCTTCCTTCCTTCCTTCCTTCCTTCCTTCCTTCCTTCCTTCCTTCCTTCCTTCCTTCCTTCCTTCCTTCCTTCCTTCCTTCCTCCCTCCCTCCCTCTCTCTCAGTCTCTCTCTTTTTCTTTCCTTCCTTCCTTCCTTCCTTTCTCTTTTCTTTCTTTCTTTCTTTCTTTCTTTCTTTCTTTCTTTCTTTCTTTCTTTCTTTCTTTCTTTCTTTCTTTCTTCCTTCCTTCCTTCCTTCCTTCCTTCCTTCCTTCCTTCCTTCCTTCCTTCCTTCCTTCCTTCCTTCCTTCCTTCCTTCCTTCCTTCCTTCCTTCCTTCCTTCCTTCCTTCCTTCCTTCCTTCCTTCCTTCCTTCCTTCCTTCCTTCCTTCTCCCTCCTCCCTCCCTCCCCTCCCTCCCTCCCTCCCTTCCTTCCTTCCTTTCTAAAAAAATTTTTAGCAATGCTAAGGATCAAACCCAGAACCTCACACATACAAGGTAAGTATTTTCTCGCTGAGCCACACCCCTGAAAATTCCCTTTGGGCTTAGTTTCTATCCAGTTTATAGGTGAGACTTGACTGGTGCTTCCTCTCTGTAGACCTCAGTTTCTCTGGATGTATAAAGAAGATGGGATCAAAATCTCCCCAGAGGGTATTCTGCCCCCTACCCCAGTCTCCTGACTTGGTTGTTTCTTGGAATTTTGGGGTCTTTGTTGGGCGTATCAGGTCCCCGTGACTGTTTCTCTCTCAGCCTCTCCGCTGCTGTCTCCCCTGGTCTCCTAGCCTGTGCCTCCCCTCTCGGCATCTCAGTCTCTCGGCATCTCACTCTCTGCCTTTGTGATCCCCCGACAATGGAGGTAAAAATAGCCCTGGGGCTGTGCTGGTGGAGATAAAAGGGAATTTGCCTTTTGTGTCCCGTGGCCAGGCTGGGGGGCTGAGACTGGAGACTGCTGACACAGCTCTCCCCCGCTGACCTTCACAGCAGCAATAAAAGGGGTAGCCCAGCTCCCAGCCCTCACCCAGGCGCTAAGGTGGGTGATCAGGGCTGGGGTTGGAGGCGAAGGGAGGGACGGGGCAGGGGGCTGAGGGGGCCTGGGGGTGGGGGAGCACCATCTCTCCTTATCTGTGGGAGTCCGTGCTCTGGGAGTGGAGAGGGTTTGTGTCAGTCAGTGTGTTGGGGTCCCCAGGGAGGCTCAGATGGGGAGTCCCCAGGGAATCCCTGCTCAGGCCCTGTGGGTTACTGGACCCTGCCCAGTCGGGGCCTGACCCTTCAGTCCAAGTGTCGTTTTGTTCAGTGCTGCTGCTCCAAGACTTTGGGTGACTTGTGCCCCACTCTCACGGCCACCACCATGATGGACATGAGCGAGCTCGGGGAATCTGCCCCTACCTCCGCCAGGGCTACCAGGAGCTCATGAAAGTACACACAGTCGCCTGGGATGGTGAGTGGGGCTGGAGGGTGCCGCTGCTGAGAAGCCCCAGACTGAGGCCCGTGCCGGGGGTGCTGCCTGAGCTCGGGCCAGAAGCTTCATTCGGGTTGAGATTTTCCCCTCAGTCTGGGGCCCTGTGCTAGTCACTAGGTCTGGGAGCAAGCCTGGGCTTGTCCCTCTGCCAAATGGGGATTCCTCCTGGGGCTGCCGTCTGGGCGCAGCCAGCGACCTTCAGAGGAGAGTGGTGGTAGGGTACGTGCTCCAGGAGCCCTCGGAGCCTGTGCTGGGTGCGTTTTTACTGAGAAAGCCTGTTTCTAAGGAGTTAAGCCTATTTATGACCTGGTTTGTACAAAGGATGGAGATGATGATGGTGATGATGATGATGGGATGGGGGTGACCTGCCCCTCTCAGAACTCCAGGGAGGAGGGATTGAGACTGGGCCAGAGCCTCTGAGGAGCCCAGACTCCACTAGGGCCTGATTCTGTGCTCTGCGATCATCCGCATGAAAAGTCTTCATAGAGTCTAACCAGGAGGGGCGCAGAATTACCTCACCGAGGCACTTAGCTAGTGCAGAGACTCCCAATGTCTCCCGCCTACTGCCTGCTTTTCCGGGGAAAATCCCTCAGTGTCCCCCCCACCCCCCAACTACATTCTTTAAGCAAAGAAACAGAAGGTTCCCCCCTCCACCCCTGCCCTCCATTGTAACTGAGTCTGTGAGCTCCCGTCTTTCCATTGCCCCTAGGGGGCGGTGTCATCCACTTAGGGAAACTGGACTAGTAAGTGGCGGGCAGGAAACATACTGGGCAGTCTGCAGTATTTGTGCACCACGGCAGGAAAGGGGAGTCGTGAGCTGAGGCGTCAGAGGGTCATGTAAGAAAGCAAAGAATTGGAGACCAGGGCTTGACCAGTCAGCAGAGTGGGAGGTGGAAGTGCCTGAAGGTGGGTTATATGCCTGATATGAGGTGAGGAAGCCCTGGACGGGACCGGGAGGTCGCCCTCAGAGGGCGCTTTATGTGCCTGGTAGTGAGTTGGCTCTGGCTGGGACCTTAGACGGTGCCTTTTTTCCCCTTTATTTTTGTCTTCCCTCAGAGAAGAGTTTCAGGCGATGAACAGTAAAATAAAATAGTTTTGGTTAGAGAAATGTGGAGAGAGAGAAGGGGGGCAGAGCAGGCGTTGGAGAGAACACAGGCTTCTCCAGTGGGAGCGAGCCTAGAGGTCACTTCTCAGTCGGGATGCTGGTGGCTCTTCAGGAGAGAGAACGTCGAGGTGCCCTTTACTCTCCCTGAAGGCACGTGGAGATGAAGGATCTTCTTTATTTTGTTTTGGATGCACAGTCAACAGGCTTGAGGCTAGTCCCCTGCTCAGTGCTGTGGGTTGCTCCTGGCGGTGTTTGGGGCCACGTGGTACATGGACTTAAACCCGGTACTCCTGGGTGTCACGCAGGCACTCATCTGTGGCTCCGTCTCTCCGGCCTTGGGAGGGATCTTTCTTGGCGGTAACAAAAAGCACATATTAGTGTTTGATTCTTGCAATGCTCCCTCAGCACTTACACCCCCCAGAGGGCCAATAACCCTCTACCACTGACCGTGGTTTGAGGGCGGCTTTCCTGAGGTCACAGGGCGAAGACTGGGGTGACAGGATCTGAAACTCCAGGTGCAGCTACATAGCCTGAGTGTCTGAGGCATGGACGGGCCCTCCCAGGGTTCCTCCCTGGGTGCCCGTGTGGACAATGGGATTCCCATCACAGGAATTCTGTGAACACGGCTTTGGAACCCTGGACTGGTCCCCCAGTCCCTGCCATGAGACCCAACCCTCTCACAGCCCCCGTTTCTCTCCCCCACTACTCAGGAAAGAAGCGGGTCTGGGTCCCGGATGAACAAGACGCCTACGTGGAGGCCGAAGTCAAGTCGGAGGCTGCTGGGGGCAAAGTCAATGTGGAGACCAAGGACCAGAAGGTTCGGCTCCCGCCGGGATATTTGTTCCTTTGTGTTTTTTGGGGGAGCGGGTCAGTGACCTCCTCACTCTGTGGCCTGGGGGCAGGTGCTGACGGTGCTCGAGGCTGAGCTGCATCCCATGAACCCACCTCGCTTCGACTTGTTGGAGGACATGGCCATGATGGCGCACCTCAACGAGGCCACGGTGCTGCACAACCTGCGCCAGCGCTACGCCCGCTGGATGATCTACGTAAGTCGGGACTGGCGGGAGCCCAGGGCAGCCGCGGGAGGACGAGCGGGCGAGTCCATGGGACGCCGGGCTGCGGCAGGGGCTGGGGACAGGACTGCAGTGGGGGTGGCTCGGGAGGGGCCCCACAGGGGTGGGGGTCATGAGCCTGTGGTCTCCGAGGACACAGCGTGGGTGGCTTTTGTGGGAGAGGGGCAAGGGGCAAGGTTTTTGCGGCGCGGCGCCCTCCTACGGGAGCCGGCCACCAGTCACCTCCTGACTCCCCTCAGACGTACTCGGGCCTCTTCTGTGTCACCATCAACCCCTACAAATGGCTCCCAGTCTACACTGCCCCCGTGGTGGCCGCCTACAAGGGGAAGCGTCGCTCCAGGCGCCGCCACACATCTACTGGGTGGCGGACAACGCCTACGCGACATGTTGCGCAGTAAGGGCCAGGGGGACCCCGCCCAGGACCCCCACCCCAAGACCCCCGCCCCAGGACCCCTCTCCCCACGTCTTAATCCTACTGAGCCCGCGCAACCCTCCCAGGGGACCTTCCAGGGAGCTGGCGTCCAATCCGGGGTGACCCCTAGCTCATTTCTGACTCTGGACCACAGAGGCGCTACGGGCACCAGACACCCAGAGGGCCCTGGGACACATATAGGGTCCCTGCCGGTGACTGACTTCTCTGTCTTCTCCACTTTCCCCCAGATCGAGAGAACCAGTCCATGCTGATCACGTGAGTGGGGGCCCTGGGGTGGGGCGCAGAAGCGGGAGTGCAGCTGGTCTCCAGGAAGGGACTAAAGTCATGTCCAGGGCTGACTCCCAGAGCCTAGGGGCAGCGCTCCGTTGGCTGGGGGTCTTCTCTGGCCCTTCCTGGGCAGCATGCAAACCCGGGCCCCAGAGTGACCCCCAGCTGTCCCCGCTCTCCCCAGGGCCTGGAATTTTCTCCCAACCTCGATCTTTCTCCCTTCTGATTCTGGCAGTTCAAGGGACAGGGGGATTCTGTTCCCTTTCCACCTCCTCCCGTGCTCTTATCCCAGAATCTTATTCTGTGTTCTTTGCTCACCCTCAGGGAAGAGTGGCAGAATCAAGTTCATAACCAGCCCAGCCAAAAAGGACTGCGTGAATGTGTGTTGAGTGTGTGCATTTGGGAGTGTTGAATGTGTGCATGTGTGTGTTGATGTGCGTGTATGTGTGGAGTATATGTGTATGTTGAGTGTGGGCATGTGAGTGTATGTGGAGTGCGCATGTATGTTGTGTGTGTTGAGTGTGTATTATATTAAGTGTGTGTGTTGAGTGTGTATTATATTAAGTGTGTGTTGAGTGTGTATTATATTAAGTGTGTATGCTGAGTGTGTGTGATTGTATAAGTGTGTGCATGTCTATGTTATGTGAACATGTATGTGTTGAGCACGTGTGGATGTTGATGTTTTCATCCATGTTGAATATATGTATGTGTGTTGAGTGTGTGCGTGTGAGTAAAGTATATGTTGAGTGTGTGCATGTATGTGCTGAGTGTGTACATGTGTGTTGAGTGTGTGCATTGAGTGTGGGTCTATGTTGAGTGTGAGTGTGCACATTGCCCGGTGTTAAGAATAAGGCTTTGAAAGTACAAGATCTGGGCTCAAGTTCTTGCATTTCCCTCCCTGCTGGCGCCTTGCGCCTGTCAGTACCACTAGAAGACCACTTCCTGCCTCCCAAACACAGCGGCAAGGAATGGGGCAGAGAATGTGTCCAGCACTTAACACGGAAAGGCCCTAGCTTCTCTGAACCCCACTTTCCTCTGCATAAAAGGGGGTGTCAGTGGTACCCTCGGCAGGAGTTCATGTCCACAGACCCCCAGGGACATCGACTCGGGTGCTGTAAACACCTCTGGCCTGTCTCTGGAGGTGGTGTCGAGGGTCCTGAGTAGGAAGAGGGTGGAGGGGAAGGGCAGAAGGGTGAGACATGGGGCGGGGGTTAGAGTGGCCAGGACACTGGTGACTCGTGTTTATGTTGTCCAAGCGGAGAGTCGGGGGGCCGGTAAGACGGTTAACACCAAGCGGGTCATTCAGTACTTTGCCATCGTCGCCGCCCTGGGAGACGGGCCAGGCAAGAAGGCCGTAAGACTCGCCCGCCAGGGGCACTCGCTCTGCTTCCCGCTGGTTTTCTTTCCTTCCTCTTTTTTCTTTTTCCAATAAGTGGGTTCCCCTGCCCTCCCAACCCTGCCTGAACCCCCACTCTGGTGGGGGGGCTCTGGCTAAGCAAGGCTTGAACAGAGACGCCCGCAGCATCCGCTGCCCTGTGGCCCGTGCCCAGACCCTGTGACCCCTCCATGCCACGCCCTGTGACTCTGTGTTGTGCCCGCTGAGCCCATCCTAAGCCTTGTGTCCCTGTGCCGGGGTGAGGACACAGCGGTCATCCAGTTTATTCTGTTTCCCTTCATGGGACTTTCCAATTTCAGAGTTTATCAGAGGCCACTTTCCCTACGAGGGAGGCCTCCCTTGGCCTGCAGTTGTGGTGGCCAGTGCAGCTTGTGGTGGCCAGTGACACAGTCGGGTACAGAGTTGGGTAGGGTGCGGTCAGGGGGTTCGGCCCGGCGCCTGGTGTACCCAATAGCAAGGTTAGATGCTGATTTTGTATCCCATGATTTCTGTATTTTAAAAAAATCTTTGGAAAAGGTGTGGGACCAGTGTTGCACTTTTGTGTTTGAGATACAATCTTCACTCCAAACCCAGAGACAGCTGCTCAGAACTCTGCGGGTGCCCCTAGTTTCGCCCCCCCAAACCAGCTCCCTTTGGCTTTCAGAAGCCCCACGGTTTCGTCCCCCACCCCCCCCACCCCGCCCCGCCCCGTTCCCCGTTCCACTAAGCCTTGCTTTCCTCTGGAGCATCTTGATTTCTTGTTTTTCTTTTCTTATTTCCGTCCTATGTTTTTGGCTTTTCTTTGTTTTCATTTTTGGCCTTTGCTTTTTTTTTTTCCCCTTCCCCTGTTTGATTTTCTGAGTTTTGATTTGGAATTTCAGTTTTGTTTCCTTGTGGTGGTTCTTGTTTTCATTTTTGCTGTTCACTTTTTGGGTCGTTTGGCGCTTTCCCCTCCCCCCACCGTCCCCACCTCCAAGGTGTCTCTGAGGATGCTGCAGAAAGGTGGTGCTTGTCCAGCCGTGGGAATGGGGGAGCAGGGAGAGGCTGGGGCGGGCAGCTGGGAGGGGGCACCTGGGCAGGAAAGGGCCCTGGACTATGGCTTCAGGGGTGGGGTGGGGGCTCAGGCCAGGGAGCTGAAGAGACAAGCTGGCACCAGGCTGGCCCCAGCAGCACCACCCGGTCGGGGTGACCGCAGCCCTGGACAGCCCCTCCGAGACGGCCCTACTGCAGCGCCCTGAGCGTTGCGGCCGGGGGTGGGGGCTCTCGCCTCCATGGCAGGGTGAGAGTTTTAAGTCAGGGGGCTCCCTGGAGGGCACCAGATAACTCAGGCTCCCTGGTGACCTGGGCATGTCACTCCAGCTTCCTGCTTTTCTCATCCTCTCTCGGCACTGCCGGGACCTGGCCATGAAGAGCAGGACAGGGGAGGTAGAACAGGAATGAGACAGGAAGGGAGGGAGGGGGCTTCTCCGCCACAGCGCCCCTGCCTCGGCTTTATTCCTAGCCCCCAGCCCCCCAATAAAAGGCTGCTAGGAGAGGAAGGGGTGCCCTTTGTTCAGTACGGCGCCCCCAGCTGAGGCATGCAGATGGCCCTGGGCCTCCCAGGCGTCCCAGCTTTCTCATTGTGTTTCAGGATTCCCGATACGCACCGCCATTCTGAGTAACAGTAGCTGAACAATTTCCAGCGAGGGGCCCTTGGTCACAATATAAAGTGGGGGTGGGGTGGGGAGAAGTGTGAGGTCAGAAGGCTGAGAGTGGGAAGAGCATCAGGGAGAGCTTCCTGGAGGAGGGAGCTCTGGAACAAGGCTCTGAGGTGATCCGAGAAGATTTGAATCATAAGGTTGAGCCAGGTACCTCCAGGTTTGGGGCTACTTCACAGAGCTGGGGGAGGGAAGACGTGAGTCAGACCCCCCAGTCCTAAGCACCGCCCGGCCCCACCTCAAGCACCTGATGGCAGCCTTGCTTGCCGCCTCTTTCTCTGTAGCATCTCTCCTTCCCGGGGCCCACACGTGTGTGGGACTAACGCACTCTGCCCTGCTAACCCCTGCCCTGCAGCGTCCGCCCACTGCCGCCTCACGGTCTCTAACACTGTCCTCCTTTCTTCCACCTCCAGCAAGTGCTGGCCACCAAGACTGGGGTGAGTATGAGCCTGTGTGGAGGTCCCAGGAATCCCCCCCCTTCCCTCTCCCATCACAGGGGACAAGCTGGCCTGTCCCCAAGACTGGGGCTGACAGTCCCGTCCTCTGACCCTCACCCTGGGGCATCCCCGGGGCCCACCACTGTCTCCCCTCCCCCTCGACCTGTCCACACAACCCCCTACGCAGGGCACCCTGGAGGATCAGATCATCGAAGCCAACCCAGCCATGGAGGCCTTTGGCAACGCCAAAACGCTGCGCAATGACAACTCCTCCCGCTTTGTGAGCCGTGGGGGGTGCAGGGAGGCGAGGGGTGGGGGGGTGAGCCGACCAGGACCCCCGGCTGAGGCGCCCTCTGCCCACAGGGCAAGTTCATCCGCATTCACTTCGGTCCCTCTGGGAAGCTGGCGTCCGCTGACATCGACAGCTGTGAGTCCAGGAGGGCCACTCTGCCTGCTGGCCTGTCCCCATGCCACTGCCCAGCCGTGCCCCCTCGGCTGGACCCTTCTCCCAGCAGCCACTGCTCGATCGCTTGCTCTTCAGCCAGGGGCATTTCCTCTTGGCCGTGGCACTGACCACATTTGTTTCTGTGCCAAACCCTGTCCTGCTTCTCAACATCCTCAGAAAGAGGCACTAAGTCTGACGTGGTCAGTCAGGTCCTCCTGGTCACGGGGTGGGGGGCAGCCCACCCTGTTCTCTGGGCCTCTCCTCTGCCTCCTCTCTACACAGAGCCCCACCTCCCTGCAGCAACCCACTGCCCGACCAGCCTCTGTGCAAACACCAGGCACAGAGGCACACAATGACCAACCCCCGGCGCTGCCTGACCAGATTCTGGCGGTTAAGCATGGGCTGTGGTGATGGGACTGACCCACCCATGGGGGGACCTGCAGGGTGGGGGTGGATGGACAGACAGATGGACGGATGGAGAGACTAATGGATGCGGAGGCGCCCTGTGCACGCACTGACAGCCACACTGCCCTGGGTCTGCAGGTACAGGAAGGAAAGAACTGAGAGAACAGGCCCAGGAGGACACGCTCACACCACACACGGGCCCGCACACCTGCACTGCAGACACGCTCACACCACACACGGGCCCGCACACCTGCACTGCAGACACGCTCACACCACACACGGGCTCGCACACCTGCACTACAGACACACACCCACACACGGGCCCGCACACCTGCACTGCAGACACGCTCACACCACACACGGGCCCGCACACCTGCACTGCAGACACACACCCACACACGGGCCGCACACCTGCACTGCAGACACTCACACCCCTCACACGGGCCCGCACACCTGCACTGCAGACACTCACACCCACACACGGGCCTGCACACCTGCACTGCAGACACGCTCACACCACACACGGGCCGCACACCTGCACTGCAGACACTCACACCCACACACGGGCCCGCACACCTGCACTGCAGACACGCTCACACCACACGCGGGCCCGCACACCTGCACTGCAGACACACTCACACCACACACGGGCCCGCACACCTGCACTGCAGACACGCTCACACCACACACGGGCCCGCACACCTGCACTGCAGACACACTCACACCACACACGGGCCCGCACACCTGCACTGCAGACACGCTCACACCACACACGGGCCCGCACACCTGCACTGCAGACACGCTCACACCACACATGGGCCCGCACACCTGCACTGCAGACACGCTCACACCACACATGGGCCCGCACACCTGCACTGCAGACACTCACACCTACACACGGGCTCGCACACCTGCACTGCAGACACGCTCACACCACACATGGGCCGCACACCTGCACTGCAGACACGCTCACACCACACACAGGCCCGCACACCTGCACTGCAGACACTCACACCCTCACACGGGCCCGCACACCTGCACTGCAGACACTCACACCCACACACGGGCCCGCACACCTGCACTGCAGACACTCACACCCACACACAGGCCCGCACACCTGCACTGCAGACACACTCACACCCACACACTTCCCGCACACCTGCACTGCAGACACACTCACACCCTCACATAGGCCTGCACACCTGCACTGCAGACACACTCCACACCCACACACGGGCCCGTACACCTGCACTGCAGACACACTCCACACCCACACACGGGCCCGCACACCTGCACTGCAGACGCGCTCACACCCACACATGGGCCTGCACACCTGCACTGCAGACACACTCACACCCACACACGGGCCCGCACACCTGCACTGCAGACACACTCACACCACACACGGGCCCGCACACACCAGCAACCCCACACTGCACTGCACACAGGCAGCGCCTTGGACACTCCCGGGCCCCCTGTGTAGGTGGGTGGGGATGGTGAGCCGTGCCCCCTTCTCGCAGATCTCTTGGAGAAGTCGCGGGTGATCTTCCAGCTGCCGGGCGAGCGTGGCTACCACGTCTACTACCAGATCCTGTCGGGAAGAAGCCCGAGCTGCAGGGTGAGGGCCGGCGGGCGTGTGCGGCGCCCATGCCCTGGCTAGCCCCTCCCGCTAGCTCCCTCTGCAGGGCTTGGGCGTCTCCCTGTCCTGGGGTCAGTGACGTCCTTGGTTCCTGAGGGCTCTGTCCCCCCGCCGCTCCCACTGGGTCCCTTAGACCATGGGCTGGTGGGTTGTGTCTTCCGCTGTGGTGAGCCAAGAAGGGTCCCCGATACCAAGGAGGGGAACAATGGTTCGGACGAGCCCTTCAGGGGCAGGATCTGGTGCTTCCAGCTCCCAGCAGCGGGGCTAGTCTGGCCCTGAGGGGTGGCCATGGGCCACGGCAGAGGGATAAGGGACCTGCAAGGACAGAGGCTTGTTCCTGGAAAAACACCAGAATGAAGAGCTGAGGCACAAGGGTGGGGTGGAAAGAGCCGGCCGGGCTGGGGGCTGGACTTGGGGACACAGCCTGGCGCGGCCGCTGTGTCCCCAGACATGCTGCTCCTGTCCATGAACCCCTACGACTACCACTTCTGCAGCCAGGGCGTCCTCACCGTGGACAACATGGACGACGGGGAGGAGCTCATCGCCACCGACGCACGCAGGGTTCGGGCCGAGGGGCAGCTGTATGGGGCGGCGTGTCCTGCCTGCAGGTCTCCGACGGCCCTGTCCCCACACAGCACGCCATGGACATCCTGGGCTTCAGCGTGGGCGAGAAGTGTGCCTGCTACAAGATCGTGGGCGCCCTCCTGCACTTTGGCAACATGAAGTTCAAGCAGAAACAGCGGGAGGAGCAGGCCGAGGCGGACGGCACAGAGAGTGAGGCCCCCGCCTGCGGGACCCTGTCCACAGCCTGTCCACTCACCTAACCCTCCGTCACCTTGGTCACGCACGGGACTCAATCTCTGCACAGGCTCGGTTCCCCCATGCTGGGCATCTCCCCTTCTTTTTTCTTTTCTTTTTTGGATCACACCCTCAATGCTCAGGGATTTCTCCAGGCTCTGCACTCAGGAATTACTCCTGGCGGTGCTCAGGGGACCATATGGGATGCCGGGGATCGAACCGGGTCGGCCGTGTGCAAGGCAAATGCCCTACCCGCCGGGCTATCACTCCGGCCCCCATCTCCCCTTCTACTTTTTTTTTTCATTTTTAAAAAATTTTATTACACCATTTTAGTTATACAGTTGCAAGATGCTCATGTCGAATTTTGTTTCTGCAGTGTTCCAACACCCATCCCTCCACCCGAACCCATCTCCCATCACCAATGTCCCCACCTCCCTCCCACCTCCCGCACCACCCAACTACCTGGCGGGTTCTGTATATCTTTTCTCTCCTCTCTATCTCTCCCTCCCGCCCACCTTTCCTACACATCATATAATGCAGTACATTAAAGGACATAACTGTTTCCACTAGTTTGATGGACCGCGCAGACTTAGGGGCCTCATGGTCAGCGTCCGGACAGCGAAAATGGCGGCTAATGTGGTGGGCGAGTCTCATCCGGCTGCTTCCGGGACCCCCAGAGGTGATGGGCCAACCGTCTCCCCTTCTTAACTCTACCTGTGTGCCCTGCCAGGTGCCGACAAGGCTGCCTACCTGATGGGCGTCAACAGTGGGGACCTTCTCAAAGGCCTTTTGCACCCCGAGTGCGTGTGGGGAATGAGTATGTGACCAAGGGCCAGAGTGTGGAGCAGGTGAGATACAGGCTGGCAGAGCCCCGGCAGCGGCTGGGGGAGCCCTCCACCCCCACCCCCGTTTCTGGTCCCAGCCTGGCTCTTCCTCCTCTTCCAGGTGGTGTTTGCCGTTGGGGCTCTGGCCAAGACCACCTATGACCGGCTGTTCCGGTGGCTGGTGTCGAGGATCAACCAGGCGCTGGACACGAAGCTGCCCCGACAGTTCTTCATCGGCGTCCTGGACATTGCCGGGTTTGAGATCTTTGAGGTGGGAGCGGGCGAGTGCTGAGCCGGCGGGTCCGGGTCCTTATAGTCTCGGGCAGGGGAGGGTGTGGGGGTGGGGGCTCACGCCCCCGGCCCCCTCTGTGGCCTGTCCCACTCCGCAGTTCAACAGCTTCGAGCAGCTGTGCATCAACTTCACCAACGAGAAGCTGCAGCAGTTCTTCAACCAGCACATGTTCGTGCTGGAGCAGGAGGAGTACAAGCGGGAGGGCATCGAGTGGGAGTTCATCGACTTCGGCATGGACCTGCAGCCCTGCATCGACCTCATCGAGAAGGTGAGGCTGGCGGCCAGCGGTGCCAGTGGCGGTGCTGTGTGTGTGTGTGTGTGTGTGTGTGTGTGTGTGTAGGGAGGTGGGATTCAGCTTGTGTGCGCGCCCCTGAGACCGTGCGAGTCCGTACACGTGTACCCAGGGAAACGCACTTGCATGTGTGCGTGTGTATGTGAACAGGGGCGTCAGGTGAGTGTGGAAGTGCCATTTGCGCCCCCGGTGGTTGCACGCGGGACTGCAGCTCAGCGGGCCCCTAGTGCGGTTGCCATCCCTGAGCTGCCGCTGAGCAGGACAGGAGCGTGGGCATCTATCTGCTTTTGGTTGATCTGCTTGAGCAACTTTATGATGTATTTATCCCCGGTGCAAAAATGGAAGAAAGAAAATAAAACTGCAAAAGTTAGAATTTAAAATGGGGACCAGAGAAATAGCACAGGGGTGAAGGTGCTTGCCTGGTGTGTGGTCACTCCGTTTGGTCCCTGGCACCATGCGGTCCCCAGAGCGCACCCAGGAATGACCTCTGAGCACAGAGCCAGGAGGAACCACCAGGCTCACCCCTCCCTAATAATAATAATAATAATAATAATAATAATAATAATAATAATAATAATGAGAAATGGTCCCCGTTTATTCTCTCTTTGGGGCACTTGGTAGTTTGATTCCAATCTTCCATCCTTGATCTGACACTCATTTTCTGAGTCTTTCATAGACACAAACTCATTTTGCATCCGACTTTCTTGTTTGTTTTTGGGTTGCATCTGGTGGTACTTAGGGCTCACTCCCATCTCTGCAGTTGGGGGTTGGGCCCAGAGGTGCTCAGGAATTAGGGGGTCGGCCCCACATGTGCTCCGGCCATTGTGCTCATGCGACCTTTTCTCTGAAATTATAGTTTTTTTTTTTTAAATTTTAAGCGGTGTTGAAGACACAATAGTTTACATAATTGAGGGTTTTCACTAATCTCCAGCTGTTGGGCCCGGCAGGTGACTGGTTTTAGCTGTTAGCCCCGCCTGAAAGTCTCTTTCTCTGGCAGGTGAGGGAGGTCAGGGTTTGAGGGGTTAGGCCCAGGCCAGTGTGGAAGTCAGTGTTCCAACCTGTGCTTTCCTGCACTTCCATAGGGAATATGGGCAGGACCAGAGAGGTCAGGCAGTGGATGGGGGCAGCCCTTTGACCAGCTTCCCTCAGCCGAAGGACAAGCCAGGGCAGCAGGTCTTGTGGAGGGAGTGGGGGACCCATCCCAAGCTTTTCCTTCTCTCTCTTAGGAGGCGGGTTTCTGCTTCTGGGCCTGGTCTCCCTCTTCCAGTGGGGCTCCATTAGGGGGCTCTGGAAGGCTCACAGGGAAAGGGGACCAGGAAAGGGCAGCCCAGGCAGCCAGGACGGGCTGACCTGATGGAGACCCTTCATGCTGCTCCCGTCCCCAGCCGCTGGGCATCCTGTCCATCCTGGAGGAGGAGTGCATGTTCCCCAAGGCCTCCGACGCCAGCTTCCCGGCCAAGCTCTATGACAACCACTCAGGGAAGTCGGCCAACTTCCAGCAGCCCCGGCCTGACAAGAAGCGCAAATACCAGGCCCACTTCGAGGTGGTCCACTATGCAGGCGTGGTAGGTGTCGCCGCCTCTGTGGGCCCTGCCCTGGATCCCCACCTCGGCTCAGCCCGGCTGCTCTCTGCCAGGTGCCCTATAGCATTGTGGGCTGGCTGGAGAAGAACAAGGATCCCCTGAACGAGACGGTGGTTCCCATCTTCCAAAAGTCGCAGAACCGGCTCCTGGCCAACCTCTACGAAAACTACGCAGGCTCCTGCTCCGGCCAGTGCCTGGGCCTGGGCTTCGTGTGTGGGGCCTCAGTGAGAAGTCCCCGGGTGACGGGTCCATGTTCCTCCCAGCTGAACCTCCCAAATCTGGGGTGAAAGAGAAGCGTAAGAAGGCAGCATCGTTCCAGACGGTGTCACAGCTGCACAAGGTGAGCCCCAGGCGGGATGCTCCCGGCCCTCCCTGCTCCCCACGGCCCCGGCTCCGCGCTCCGCACCGTGGCGGGCGGCCGTTAAGACTTGCAGTGATGTTTAACTCCTCACACGTGAACATCACAGCAAGTCTGTGCTGCTGCCCGTCCTCTTGCTGCCTGGGCAGGGATGGAGGGGGTGGGAACCACAGGAGCCTGCAGGAGGGCCAGGATGGGGTGGGGAGAGAAGACTTTGGTGAGGGGAACCCAGGTAAGCTGGAGAGGGCAGGAACAGTGTGGAAAGATGAAGGGGTGTGGGCACATCTGAAAGGGTTGCTCACTCCGGGTCCTTGGAGAGGGAGGGCGTGCGGGCAGGCTTGGCGAGAGGGAGGGCGTATGGGCACACTTGACGAGAGGGAGGGCGTGCGGGCAGGCTTGGCGAGAGGGAGGGCGTATGGGCACACTTGACGAGAGGGAGGGGCGTGCGGGCAGGCTTGGCAAGAGGGAGGGCGTTCGGGCACACTTGACGAGAGGGAGGGCGTGCGGGCAAGCTTGGCGAGAGGGGAGGGTGTGCGGGCAAGCTTGGCGAGAGGGAGGGCTTGTGGGCAGGCTTGGCAGGAGGGAGGGTGTGGGAAGACTGGCTCAGGTGCTGAGCTCACCTTACTCAGGAACAGTCACCGCCATCTCCAATTCTGCTTCTCTGCTCCTCCTCTGCCTCTTCCCCTCTCCCACCCCCAGGAGAACCTCAACAAGCTGATGACCAACCTGCGGGCCACCCAGCCCCACTTTGTCCGCTGCATTGTCCCCAATGAGAACAAGACTCCAGGTAGTCACCCCGGGCCGGATTGGGGAACCCAGTGGACTAAACCTGCATCTTCCCCCACCCCAGGGCCTTCCCACCTGATGTCCTGTGTCTGGACTATTGGCTCCTTGGGGTAGGTGTGTCCTCTGACCTCTGACACTCCCTCTACCTCCTGCCATGTCTAGGGGTCATGGACGCCTTCTTGGTGCTCCACCAGCTGCGTTGCAATGGGGTTCTGGAAGGGATCCGGATCTGCCGCCAAGGATTCCCCAACAGGTTGCTCTACGCAGACTTCCGGCAGCGGTGGGTGTCCTGCCCTCCCGGCTCCTCCTCGGTCCACCTACAGCCTCCCTTCCCCCTAGCCCTGTGCCCAGCTGGAGGCTGCCCCTGGGGACGGGGACCTGGGGGACACGCTGAGAACCGGCTGCAGCCCAGCTCTCCTCACCCGGGGAGGGGCCCCAGCTGAGCCCGAAGGTGGGCTGAGGAGAAGCTAATAGGCTTCGGGTGCAGCCAAGAGGCCCCACCAATGCCTTGGGGCTGCAGTCAGACGGCAGAGACACAGGCGGCTCCACTCTGGTGAGCAACTGGGGAGTTGTTGGGGGGCCTGGGGTGGGGGAAGTGGGGCTAGACTTGGCGTGAGATGCTGGTGCTGGGAGCACTCCACGGTGCAGGGAGCACTCCACGGTGCTGGGAGCACTCCACAGTGCTGGGAGCACTCCACGGTGCTCCCGCCCTTGACCTCCCGCTTCCCTGTGGGTTTGGTTTTGTCAGGCTCCAAGTGTCTGTCACTCCCTCCACTCCAGGAGAAATTTGGCCCTGTGTTGGACCTGCGGGTGTGGACAGACACCGCCCACCTCCTGCAGGCACTGGCGCCATCAGCCTTTTCATTTGTATTTTTTTAAATGAAGACTATTTTTACAGTATTGTTGCTGTTCGCTGTGTCATTGCAGGGGGAGGGACGCTGTGCCCCTCACATACCTCCCCCTAGAATCTCCCAGTGCAGGGGACATTGGTTGCAGTTGCTGGTCATCATTCTGATGCAGTGTTTGTCTTGGGGCTCGCTCTGGGCGGGTGCATCCTGCGAGCACAGGCAGCAGCGCACCGTCACACCGCGGAACGTGCCCTGCAGCCTGGCTCCTGGCCCCGGAGACCCCGCGCTTCCCTGCTGCTCTGCGATGCTCTCCTCAAGCCCTCACTGCTGGACCCCACGGACAGCTCTGCTCTCGCTCCCAGCCCAGAGCCTTTGCTCAGCCGCTGCCCTCAAGCTGTCATTCTGCGACACCTTCTCTGTGTATTTTGTTTTGTTTTGGAGTTATACCCAGCGGTGCTCAGGGGTTACTCCTGACCCTGTGCTCATGGTTGGTTCAGTCCTGATGGTGATTGGGAGCCTATATGGGCTGCCGGGGGTTAGAACCTGGGTCAGCTGCGTGCAAGGCAAGCGCCCGACCCTCTGCAATATGTCTCTGGCTCCTCTCTGTATTTTTGCTTTCACAAAATTATAAATTATACCAAGTGATGAACTTTATCAATTATACCAAGCGATGAACTTTATAAATTGTACCAAATGGACGAAGCAGTAAGTCAGAAACTGGCCCAGGTGCAGCCTGCCCCACGCTTCCTGACTGCCACAGCCTCACTAGGATGGTCACAACCAGAAGCAGCTGAAGGCAGCAAGGGTTGGGCAGGCGACTCAGGGTTCAGGGCCAGCCACACGCCTGACACACGCAGGGGCTTGAATTTGGTCCCTGGCATTACACATGGTCCCTTGAGCAGCGCAGGGTGAGGACCTGGTGACCCCCAGCACTGTGGGGACCGAGCAGCACCAGAGGGTCAGACTGAGCAGGGAACCACCCAGCCTGGGTGTCCGAAGTGTCACCCCATTGCTTGGGACATCCTCTCATTAGACCAGCACACCTCAGCACAAATAAAGGGATGCCAAGACTTGGAGGCAAAAGGGTCTCCCCTTTCGCAGCGACGTGAGCGCGATCCCTGGAGCCTGACTTCCCCTGTGTCCGCAGGTATCGCATCCTGAACCCCAGTGCGGTCCCAGATGACACCTTTGTGGATAGCAGGAAGGCCACAGAGAAGCTGCTGGGCTCACTGGACATCGACCACACCCAGTACCAGTTTGGTCACACCAAGGTGGGGGTGCCGGGAGTGGGGGGCCGGCCATGACTGGGGGTTTGCCGGACTGGGTCTTGCTGGGACTGGGGGTCCCAGCTGGCTTTCCGGCCCCAGGTGTTCTTCAAGGCTGGGCTTCTGGGGGTGCTGGAGGAGCTCCGGGACCAGCGCCTGGCCAAGGTGCTGACCCTGCTGCAGGCCCGGAGCCGGGGCCACCTCATGCGCCTCGAGTATCAGCGCCTGCTTGGAGGCAGGTGGGTGTGTGGGGAAGGGGGCTGGGGAAGGGGCCAGGGGGTGTCCTGTCCCCCGGGTGTGGAACAGATCTCTGTCAGGAGAGGGCTCAGAGCACAGGGCCATGGGGGTTTGGGCTGGCCTCTCAACCTCAGCTTCCATTTGTTTTTGCTTCAAAGATTAGGTGAGAGCACGTGTGATGGGCCAGAGTCAGAGCACGGTCGGGCGGCGCCTGCTCTGCAGGCGGCCGACCCGGGTTCAATCCCCCGCATCCCATATGGTCTCCCAAGCACCGCCAGCAGTGATGCTTGAGGAGTGCAGAGCCAGTTGTAAGCCCTGAACATCGCCAGGTCCAAAGCCTCCCCAAAGAACACGTGGCAGTGGGGGGTTCTGGCATTATCCGAGTTCCTATGCGCGGGCTTTGGGCAGGTTCCTGCTGGCATCATTTGGCTCCATTGCAGTCGGTCCTGGGGGTGGCCCCACTGCCTCTGCAGCAGGGGGTCCTGTGTGGGGTGTCGTAAAAGAGCAATCAGTCGTGTCACCTGAGTCCTGCAGGCCAGGATGGAGTTGGCCTGTGCAGGCCCGCCCCTGAGCATCTCCAGGCCTCCTTTAGAGCCTGGGGGTTGGGGGACCTGGTGGGGTTTCCCCAAGTGCCAGGGTTAGGAGGCAGCGGTGCTCTGCCCCTGGGGGACAGCCCTGAGTCTCACGGCCGCCCGCCCAGGGACGCGCTGTTCACCATCCAATGGAACATCCGGGCCTTCAATGCGGTCAAGAACTGGTCGTGGATGAAGCTGTTCTTCAAGATGAAGCCCCTGCTGCGCTCGGCACAGGCTGAGGAGGAGCTGGCCGCGCTGCGGGCAGAGCTGCGGGCGTTGCGGGGGGCTCTGGCCGCGGCTGAAGCCAAGCAGCGGGAGTTGGAGGAGACACACGTCAGCGTGACCCAGGAGAAGAATGATCTGGCGCTGCAGCTGCAGGCGGTGAGGGCAGGAAGCCGGGGGTGGGGTGGGAGGTGGGGGGTGTGTGTCATGTACCTCTCGGTATTCCCGCCCACAGCCCCAGGCTGCTCTGAGGAAACGCCTTGAGCAGACCCTTGGCCAGGCTGGCCCGTGGACACGGTGGCCAGCCATATCTCTTCCTACTGACAGGCTGTGAGGCGGGGCCCAGGGCCCTGAGTCCACGCTCCGCCTCCCACGTCCTCGCCTCTGCTCCCATCTTGTGCTGCCCTAGTCTCCCCACCCACCCCCACGGCTCCCTTCTCGGGCAAAAGATGTTGGGAATTCAGGAGGCGGGAACAGCAATACCAGAGGCCAAGGGTCGGAGAAGTCCGCAAGTCCACTCCCAGCAGTGCTGTGGTCATCGGGCAACACCAGGGAGTAGGGGGCCTCACCATGCCAGGCACGCCCCCTCCGCCCTTTGGATGCCCAGTGGGAGCTGTGTGCCAGGCCCCAGCTAGCTCTGCGCACACAGGGGAAAAACATGGGCCTGTGCCGCAAAGCCCACCTGCTGGTGCAGGGGGCGGGCCGGTGCGTCTGACCGAAGCCCCCACAACCCTGGGCTGTGCAGAGTCCAAGTCTCTGCTGGGCGCCTCTCATGCTCACCCCTAGCCGTCTCGTTCCCCCTCTTGGCTGCTCCTCGGCCTGAGGCCCTTTCAGAGCTCACTTGGTTCCCGGCGCTCTGCTAAACGGGGGCCGTCAAGCCTGTGCACAGAGACGAACTTGCTGGGCTGGGCTGGGCTGGCTGCTTCAGCGGCTCTGCCTAGCATGGCCTCCACTTAGGCCCCTGTCCCCGGCCCCTCCAGGAGCAGGACAATTTGGCCGACGCTGAGGAGCGCTGTCACCTGCTCATCAAGTCCAAGGTGCAGCTGGAGGCCAAGGTGAAGGAGCTGGGCGAGCGGCTGGAGGACGAGGAGGGAGGTCAATGCGGACCTAGCGCCCGGCGGCTAAGCTGGAGGACGAGTGCACAGAGCTCAAGAAGGACATCGACGACCTGGAGCTGACGCTGGCCAAGGCCGAGAAGGAGAAACATGCCACCGAGAATAAGGTGGGAGGCCGGCAGCCAGGACAGGCCACTCGGGCAGGCTGCTGCCGCTCGGGGCAACCTCAGGTGCCTCCTCTGTGGGATGGACTGAGAGCAGGACTCAGGAGCTGCTGTGTGACGAACTAGCCCCTCGGGGCCTTGTACGCTGCCGCCCCTATTCTGTCCTAGCCGTAGCCCCTGGAGGGCAGCACCCGTGTCCCTAGCTCCGCCTCCCGCCAGGCGGCCACCTGTCCTCACACCACTGGGGTTGTGGCCTTGGTTCTGGGGGAGGGAAAGGCGGGCTCCTAGGGGGTGACCCCTAAAATCACAGGCGCCTACTACTGACCTTTCCTGCTGGGCCGGAGATGATGCATTTTTCTCCTTAGTAAAGAGAAGTCTAGCAAGGAGGGCATTTGCCTTGCACACAGCTGACCCGGTTTGATCCCGGGCATCCCATATGGCCCCCGAGCACTGCCAGGAGTAAGTACTGAGTGCTGAGCCAGGAATAAGCCCTGAGCATCACGAGGTGTGAACCAAAAAGCAAAAATAAATAAATACATACATACATACATACATACATACATACATACATACATACATAAACTATTATAGGTGACTACAAGAGTATCCCACCCGCACGGCAGAGCCTGGCAAGCTACCCGTGTCATATTTGATATGCCAGATACCAGTAACAATTATAGACCTCATTCCCATGACCTGATGGAATGGTTTGAGGCTTTTCATGTTCCTGGAGTGAGCAGATGCCCTTGGGCTACACTAGCATGTGACAGGGACGTATGGAGATGTTACTGGTGCGGCTCGAGCCAATCGATGATAAATGGGAAGACAAGTGAAGACAAGTGAGAAATAAATGAAGTATATATAACATTACATATAATAAATTACATATATGCTCTGGGGGTGTCTCCCCAGCAGTCTCAGGGGTGCTGGAGTCACTCCCAGTCATACTTGGTGTGGTGCTGCTTGGGCTTAGAAGTACTAAAGTCCACCAGGGCCACCTTGGTGCTACTTAGGGGGTCCTGCAGTGCTGGGCACTGACCCCAGGGTCTCTGCATGCACCCCGGGCCTTTGTACCTTTGTACCGTCTCCCCAGCCCCTCCAAACCACCAGAGCAGACGATCCTCCATCGGGCGAGCGTGAGAGGACCCGAGGAAAGAGACTGACCTGGCGTTCCCTAGATGCCAGCGGGTGTCTGGGGGCTGGCCGGGCAAGTGCAGGGGGACTTCGCGGGGTGACCCTGACCCTGGCCTAGGTGAAGAACCTGACAGAGGAGATGGCGGCGCAGGACGCAGTCGGTGGCCCGGTTGACCAAGGAGAAGAAGGCCCTGCAGGAGGCCCACCAGCAGGCTCTGGGGGACCTGCAGGCCGAGGAGGACCGCGTGGAACGCCCTGGCCAAGGCCAAGATCCGCCTGGAGCAGCAGGTGGAGGACGTGAGTCATGGTGATAGGGGCGTGCGTGCGCATGTGTGTGCACATGTGTATGTGTGTTTGCATTTGTGTGTATGTGTGTGCACATGTGTGTTTGCATGTGTGCATGTGTGTATGCTGCTACGTGTGTGCACATGTGCATGTGTGTGCGTGTACACGTGTGCATACGTGTGTGTGTGTTTGCATGTGTGTATGTGTGTGTGCATGTGCGTGCACATGTGCGTGCACATGTGTTAGTGTGTGTGGTGGGGGTGACTGGGGGGCAGCAGTCGGGACACGGAGCCCCCTGCTCCCCAGCTGGAGTGCTCCCTGGAGCAGGAGAAGAAGCTGCGCCTCGACACGGAGCGCGCCAAGCGCAAGCTGGAGGGTGACCTGAAGCTGACGCAGGAGTCAGCAACTGGCGCCGCCCAGGACAAGCAGCAGCTGGAGGAGAAGCTCAAGAAGTAAGCGTGAGTCCGGGGCCCAGCTGGGCCTGACCCGACCCCTGCAGCGCCGGCCCTCACAGAATCAGCATGGAGGGTTGAGTCGGGTCTCTAGGGTGAGGGTTAACTGTGCTGCCGCCTGGGCTAAGGGGGCCTGGCCAGGTGCTGGACTCCGGAGGCACACGGAGGTGCCCTGGGGTAGCTCTGGGTGTGCCACCTCAGGCTGCAGGGGTGCGTGGGCAACACAGGGGTGAGCCCCCCCACCCCACGGGCGAGAGGCCAGCTGGGGCCTGGGCTGTCTGCCGCCTCCAGGAAGGACTCCGAGGTGAGTCAGCTGAGCTTGCGAGTGGAGGACGAGCAGCTTGTGGCGCAGCTGCAGAAGAAGATCAAGGAGCTGCAGGTGCGTGGGGCCGGGCTGGATGTCGGAGGCCCGCGCAGGCCATGGTGAACGTGCTGCGCTCTGGGTGTGTGGGGGTGGGGGTGCGCCAGGGGTGTAAGGTCGGGCAGGGCCGGGGCACCGCCCCCACCCCCAGAGCGTCGGTGAACCCGCGGGGCCCACCATGCGCAGGCTCGTGCGGAGGAACTGGAAGAAGAGCTGGAGGCCGAGCGGGCGGCGCGGGCCCGCGTGGAGAAGCAGCGGGCGGAGGCGGCGCAGGAGCTGGAGGAGCTGAGCGAGCGGCTGGAGGAGGCGGGCGGCGCGTCGGCCGGGCAGCGCGAGGGCTGCCGCAAGCGCGAGGCGGAGCTGGGGCGCCTGCGGCGGAGCTGGAGGAGGCGGCCCTGCGGCACGAGGCCACGGTGGCCGCCCTGCGGCGCAAGCAGGCCGACAAGCGTGGCCGAGCTGAGCGAGCAGGTGGACAGCCTGCAGCGCGTGCGGCAGAAGCTGGAAAAGGAGAAGAGCGAGCTGCGCATGGAGGTGGATGACCTGGGAGCCAGCGTGGAGACTCTGACGCGCGGCAAGGTGTCCGCCCACCCCCTGGCTGACCTCTGACCCACCCTGTCCCGTTATGACCCGTACCCCATCCCAGTGCGACCCCCTTGTCGTTCCCGCTCACTCACCAGGTCCCCAGCTCTGACCTTCCAAGTCCTTGGACCTTGTTCCTTGTGTCTTTTAGGCCTCCACCTCTCACCTAAGGCTTGTGCTTACACTTCCTGCTCCTGAACCCCATCCTTGACCCCCTGACTGACATATTCCACCTAATCCTGCCGGCTGAGCTCTGCGGCTGCCCCAGCGGCTTCCAGACTAACCGCGTCCTCACCCGCCGGCCTCAGGGCCAGTCCAGCCCTCACTTCTTGTGGCCCCTGTAGCTTGGAACCTGCTTCCCTGACCCCTGGGCCCGTGCTCCCAGCCCGAGGCCCTGTCTCGATCGGGAATGCCCCTGGTGCATACCCGTGCCCTCATGCCCGACCCCAGGCCAACGCAGAGAAGCTGTGCCGGGCCTGCGAGGACCAGCTGAGCGAGGCCAAGATCAAGGTGGAGGAGCTGCAGCGGCGCTGGCGGACGCCAGTGCCCAGAGAGGGCGGCTGCAGACCGAGAGCGGTGAGGCCTGGGGCTCGGTGCTGCCCCTCCGGGCGTCCCTCGGCCCACCTCACCCCGCCTGCCCCCGGCCGCAGGGGAGCTGAGCCGCCTGCTGGAGGAGAAGGAATCGATCATCAGCCAGCTGAGCCGCTGGGAGAGACCACGGCCACCCACAGCCTGGAGGAGCTGAGACGGCAGCTGGAGGAGGAGAGCAAGGTGGGCGCCGCGGGCAGGGCATGGGGCCAGGTGGGCTACCGAGGATGGGCAGGGCCAGGTGGGCTGCCAGGGACGGCAGGGCATGGGGGCTGTAGGCTCCCGCCCGCCCTAACGCGCAGGTCCCCCGCAGGCCAAGAGCGCGCTGGCCACGCGGTGCAGGCTTTGAGGCACGACTGTGACCTCCTGCTGGGAGCAGCACGAGGAGGAGGCCGAGGCCCAGGCAGAGCTGCAGCGCCTGCTGTCCAAGGCCAACGCCGAGGTGGCCCAGTGGAGGAGCAAGTATGAGGCGGACGCCATCCAGAGGACCGAGGAGCTGGAGGAGGCCAAGTGAGGGGCTTCGGGGCGAGGCAGAGGGGAAGGCCAGGGGGCCCGCGGCCCGCCCACGCCTGTCTGTGCTCCCGCTAGAAAGAAGCTGGCCCTGCGGCTGCAGGAGGCGGAGGAGGGGGTGGAGGCCGCGCGCGCCAAGTGCTCCTCGCTGGAGAAGGCCAAGCTGCGGCTGCAGACCGAGTCGGAGGACGTGAGCCTGGAGCTGGAGCGGGCCACCTCGGCGGCTGCCGCGCTCGACAAGAAGCAGCGGCACCTGGAGCGCGCCCTGGAGGAGCGGCGGAGGCACGAGGAGGAGATGCAGCGGGAGCTGGAGGCGGCGCAGAGGGAGGCCCGCGGCCTGGGCACCGAGCTCTTCCGGCTGCGCCACAGCCACGAGGAGGCGCTCGAGGGCCCTGGAGACGCTCAAGCGGGGAGAACAAGAACCTGCAGGGTGCGCCCCGCCCGTCCCCGAGCACCTTGGGGCCACCGCGGCTGGGTTGGGGGGGCCCTGGTGATGACCCTTTTGGGCTCTGTGTGCTGCAGAGGAGATCAGCGAGCTCACGGACCAGGTGAGCCTCAGCGGGAAGAACATCCAGGAGCTGGAGAAAGCCAAGAAAGCGCTGGAAGGGGAGAAGAATGAGCTGCAAGCCGCACTGGAGGAGGCCGAGGTCAGGGGCCGCCGCCGCTCCCCGCCTTCAGATCTGCTCGTGGGTCCCCCCCATGCCCGTTCTGCCAACTCTGCTCTCCAGGGGGCCTTGGAGCTGGAGGAGACCAAGACTCTGCGGATCCAGCTGGAGCTGTCCCAGGTTAAGGCCAGTGGACCGGAAGCTGGCGGAGAAGGACGAGGAGTGCACCAACCTGAGGTGTGGGGGCTCCCCTCGTTCCCGGGGGCTGCCGTCATAGAACCCGCTGGGCTCGCGCTGACAGGGACACCAGGCTGGTCTCTGCAGGACGGACCAGCCACAGGGGCCTTGGGAGGGGAGTCCAGCCCAGCGTGTCTGCCCCAGTGCCCACCTACTCAGGGGCTGGCTCCGAGGAGAACGGGCTGGAAGCCAGGGAGGGGCAGGACCCTCCTGGGTTCGCGGTGCCCACCAGCCTCCCTTGCCCTGGCCCTCCCCAGGCGCAACCACCAGCGGGCCGTGGAGTCCCTGCAGGCGTCTCTGGACGCGGAGACGCGGGCCCGCAATGAGGCTCTGCGGCTCAAGAAGAAGATGGAGGGGGACCTCAACGAGCTGGAGCTGCAGCTGGGCCACGCCACGCGGCAGACGGCCGAGGCCCAGGCAGCCGCCCGGCAGCTGCAGGCGCAGCTGAAGGAGGAGGCAGGCGGGGCGGGACGAGGCGCAGCGGCTGGCGGCCGAGCTGCGGGGAGCAGGGGCAGGCGCTGGAGCGGCGGGCGGCGCTGCTGGCGGCGGAGCTGGAGGAGCTGCGGGCGCGCTGGAGCAGGGGCGAGCGCAGCCGGCGCCTGGCGGAGCAGGAGCTGCTGGAGGCCACGGAGCGCCTCAACCTCCTGCACTCGCAGGTGTGGGCCAGGGCAGGGCCGGGGCGGGCGGCGGAGGGCGAGGCTCAGACTCTGCTGCCCCGCAGAACACCGGACTCCTGAACCAGAAGAAGAAGCTGGAGGCGGACTTGGCTCAGCTGAGCGGCGACGTGGAGGAGGCTGTCCAGGAGCGGCGGGAGGCGGAGGAGAAGGCCAAAAAGGCCATCACGGACGTGCGGCTGGGCTGGGGACGCGGGTGGGGTGGGGCCCTGAGATGAAGCCGCGCCGGCCACCCCTGCTCACGGCCTGTGACCCCTGTTGCAGGCGGCCATGATGGCGGAGGAGCTGAAGAAGGAGCAGGACACGAGCGCCCACCTGGAGCGGATGAAGAAGACGCTGGAGCAGACGGCCCGGGAGCTGCAGGCCCGGCTGGAGGAGGCGGAGCAGGCGGCCCTCCGCGGCGGAAGAAGCAGGTGCAGAAGCTGGAGGCCAAGGTGTGCGCCATGGGGTCTGGGCAAGGGGCAGCAGGGTGGGCGGCGGAGGGCAGAAGGAGCGTCAGGCCGCCCTCGCCCCACCCCATGCTGCTCACAGGTGCGGGAGCTGGAGGCAGAGCTGGACGCGGAGCAGAAGCAGCACGGGGAGGCCCTCAAGGGGGTGCGCAAGCACGAGCGCCGGGTCAAGGAGCTCGCGTACCAGGTGGGTGCCCCTGCGGTCAAGGGAGCTCGCGTACCAGGTGGGTGCCCCGCACAGTCAGGGAGCTCGCGTACCAGGTGGGTGCCCGCACGGCCAGGGAGCTCGCGTACCAGGTGGGTGCCCCGCACGGTCAAGGAGCTCGCGTACCAGGTGGGTGCCCCGCACAGTCAGGGAGCTCGCGTACCAGGTGGGTGCCCCTGACGGCCAGGGAGCTCGCGCACCAGGTGGGTGCCCCCTCACGGTCAAGGAGCTCGCGTACCAGGTGGGTGCCCCGCACAGTCAGGGAGCTCGCGTACCAGGTGGGTGCCCCCTCACGGTCAAGGAGCTCGCGTACCAGGTGGGTGCCCCCGCACGGCCAGGGAGCTTCGCGTACCAGGTGGGTGCCCCCGCACGGTCAGGGAGTTTGCGTACCAGGTGGGTGCCCCCGCACGGCCAGGGAGCTCGCGTACCAGGTGGGGTGCCCCCGCGCGGTCAGGGAGTTTGCGTACCAGGTGGGTGCCCCGCACGTGCCAGGGAGCTCGTGTACCAGGTGGGTGCCCCATGCGGTCAGGGAGCTCACGTACCGGGTGGGTGCCCCTCACGGTCAAGGAGCTCGCGTACCAGGTGGGTGCCCCGCACCGTCAGGGAGCTTGCGTACCAGGTGGGTGCCCCCGCACGGTCAGGGAGCTCGAGTACCAGGTGGGTGCCCCGCACGGTCAGGGAGCTTGCGTGCCAGGTGGGTGCTCCCACACGGGTCAGTTCGCCTAGCAGGTGGGTGCCCCTCACACAGGTCAGCATACCTACCAGGTGGGTGCCTGGCTCCTCGCACCGGTCAGCTCACCTAGCAGGTGGGTGCCCAGCCCCTCACGGGCGACTTCCCACAGGAGCTCACTTCCCTTTGCCCATCCAGGCCGAAGAGGACAGGAAGAACCTGGCCCGCATGCAGGACCTGGTGGACAAGCTGCAGAGCAAGGTCAAGAGCTACAAACGCCAGTATGAGGAGGCGGTAAGCAGCCCTGGTTTGGACCCAGTGGTCACCCCCGCTTGAAGTGCCGGCGCTGGTGCTGCAGCCCTGCCCATGCTGGAGTTGGGTCCAGTGGCCGCCCAGTACCTGCCAGGAGGAGACGAATCTCCCCCTGGCACCGACCCCTCTGGGAGGAGGGTCATGAGCCCGTGCTTCCTGCTGTGGGCGGGCGTGCAGGATGACCGTTTCCGGGTCAGAGGTGAGCAGCCCTTCTGTGCCCAGGAGCAGCAGGCCAGCACAAATCTGGCCAAGTACCGCAAGGCCCAGCATGAGCTGGACGACGCCGAGGTGAGCGGCGGACATGGCCGAGACCCAAGCCAACAAGCTGCGGGCACGGGCCGGGATGCCCTGGGCCCCAAGGTGAGGCGCAGCCTGGGGGTGCCTGCTGGGGGGCGGTGCTCTCACGGCTGCCCCCACAGCACCGCAGTGACGCCTGAGGACACTGCCGGGCTCTTCCCGCGGAGGCTGCCCCCACTGTGCGCCCGTAAACACTGCAGTGCCGCCCCGCCTGCCGCCTCCTCCTTCAGGGTTTCGGGCAGATGGGGACACAGTCCCATGGACAAACACAGGCCCAAGCTCTCGTGTAAAATAAAGTTCTTTAATAGTCTCCATTGAATTGGTTTATTTGTTGTTAATAAATTGGCAGCACAAAGAAGGGACAGGGTGGTCCCCGCCCGCTCCTGTGTTGGGCTCAGGCAGGAGACACTGCCCTGAGGCGCTGCCTGAGGGCTGGCAGGACCCCTCTCACCTCCTGGGGAGCCCCCAGGATGAACACAGCGGCCAGTGAGCAAACAGCCAGAGGAGCTACGGATGAGGGGCGCCGGGCAGGGCTGATGGTAGGCTTGGGGAGGGAGCATTCTTGGGTCCCCCTACCCTGCCCAGGGGCTCAGAAGCCTCTGTCTGGGCCCAAGCTTGGCTCACAGGCGGGGAGGGCGGCCACACCTCCGTCCCCACCTCGGGGCTGTGAGCAGCGGAGAGAGGCGGAGCTCAGACAGTCCATTTGAAAATCACCCCCGGACGTCTGCTTGGCCCGGCGTCCCAGGTTCTGGAAGAACGGTGGCCTCGGGCTGGTCCTCAGCGTGGGGAGCTCGGGGCACCGGGGCCTCAGGCCCAGGGGTTGAGGCGCTCCCCGGCCTGTCCTGGAAGACTTGAGGGGTGGCAGAGAGCAGCAGGGGCGGGGAGGGGCAGGGGGCAGCACGTGTGTCCGCGGCTCACTCGTCACTGAAGTCCCTGTCTATGTCCATGTAGGGCTCCTCGATGTAGCTGACGAGGGCGCAGGGGGACTGGCGGTCGGGGCTCAGCAGGATGGACACGGTCTCCTTCCAGTAGGAGAAGCTGATGCAGGAGCTCTGGGCGGAGAGAGAGGGGGCGCTGGGGCGGCGCTGAGGGGCTGGGCACCCTGGGAGGGCCGTGCGCAGGGGACTCACGTTCTCCAGGCAGGTGCTGTCCTTGTCCTTGTGCAGGTAGTGCTGCTGCCAGAAGCGCAGCAGGCTGTGGAAGTTGTTGAGGAGGAAGCCCGGGTACTTCCTGCCGTGCTCCATGCGCTGCAGCAGCCGCGAGGTACAGGGGCAGCCGCTCCTTGCGCCGCGCCAGCATCAGGATCACCAGGCTGGTGTTGAGGCAGCTGACATTCTCCTGCGAGGTCCGCGGGGGCAGGGAGGGTCAGGGGTCTGGCCTGGGGAAGGGCCTCGGCGGGGCACGGCTGCTCCAGAGCAGCTGGGGGTGTTTGAGGAGGGAAATGGAGGTGCCCCTCGGGGGGCCCAGGCCCAGCCCCACCCGCCTCCAGAGCCTCTCACCTGGGTTAGCGTCTGCACATGGATGATGTTGATGAGGCGGAAGAGGAAGGACATCTGTGTGGGCACCTGGGAGATGTAGGCCAGCAGACGGCACTCGGACAGGACTTCGGCCACTGGGGACAGACGGGCAGGCTGTGGCGTAGGCCGAGCACAGGGGCTGGCCACCCGAGCCTCTGGCTAGGCCTCCTGGGGGTCCAAAAGAGAAGCTGGGAGCCCGCCCCAGCCAGTGACTCCAGAAAGTTCCAGAAAGATGGCAGCTGTGGCCCCCAGCTACTGGCAGCTGCTAAGCCATGCTCTGGGGTGGGGTCCTGCCGCCGCCGCTCCTGACATCCTCCTGCCTGGGTCTAGCCCAGGCCCTCAGGGCCACGAGAGGAAGGGCCTTGTGGGTGTTCAGTGTTTTGCTAGTATCGGGGGGGTTCGTTTTATCAGTGTCTGACATGCTCGCTGACTGACGCTAGAGGCAGAGCGGCCCTGAGTTAGCCCATGGGTCCCCCTGGGTCTGGGGCAGCGACTTGGAGGCTGACTCCAATGCGGCCACCCGCTGGGGGCCATTCGCCTTGGCCTGCTCTTACCTTTCATGTCCATCTGGTTCTCAAAGCGGTCCAGGGACAAGGTGACACAGCGCACCAGCATGTTGGAGTCCACCAGGGAGCTGTTGATCTGCTTCAGGAACACCTGGAACTGGGGCGGGAGGACCGGCTCACGCTGGGACTCGCTGCCCGCCTGCAGTTCTGGGGGGACAGGGTGCCCCGCCCTCACCACCACATCAACTAGGCTAATGGGGTCCCCGTCAGGCCCACCCTGCTGGGGCTCACAGTGGCCCCCACCACAACTTTCACAGACCCCGAGGGTGCTGATGGTGCTCTCCCGTGCCCACCCCAGGCCCGCGTGGGGGAGGGCAGGAGGGCCAGACCTCCATGCTGACCAACAGCCAGCACGGCCCGGCCGGGCTGGCGCACCTTTGCATCAGTGTTGATATATTTGTTGAATCTCTTGAATGCATCAACGTTGAACTTCATAAGCTCCCCCAAGAGGTCAAAGTAGCTCTGGAGCACGTCCCTGGACTTGCACTCACTGTCCACAATGCAGTAGAGAATGTGCTGGGGGCGGAGGAGACACACTGAGGGCAAGAAGGCGGCTGGTCCCTGGATCCAGACAGGCCCGGTGCGGCCCGCCCCTGCAGCTACAGTGTAATGGTCTGAATGGAGTTCACGCCATAAGCAATGTCCTTTTTGGTCAGGAACATCCAGTCAACTTAGCCGCTTCCTTGATAAAATATTTCTCATAATCGTTAAACTAGATATAGTCCCTGAAGTTATACCAACCTGGATCAAATTCTTTTTCTTCCATATGGATTTTACAATTTTAAGAGGTCAGTTACTTCTTTGCAATATTTAACAAAACCAACTACAGCTCTGATCTCATTTTTGTGATTCCCCCTTCTTTTTATATTGGTGGGGGGGGTCACATCCAGCAATGCTCTGAGTTTCCTTTTTTTTGGGAGGGGTCACACCCAGCAATGCTCAGGGGTTACTCCTGGCTCTGCACTCAGGAATTACTCCTGGTGGTGCTTGGGTGACCATATGGGATGTCGGAGACTGAACCCAGGTCGGCTGTGTGCAACACAAACGCCCTACCCGCTGTGCTATCGCTCCAACCCTGAGTTTCCTCCTGACTCTGCACTCAGGATTCACTCCTGACTGTGCCCTGGGGACATATGGGATGCCAAGGATTGAACCCAGGTTGGCCACGTTGGTCACTGTACTGTCACTGTCCTAGCACCCACTGGACTATCACTCGGGTCTGTTCTCCTTTATGTTCTGCATTCCTGCTTTTTCCAAAGGGAAACTAACTGAATATGCTCAGGGTCAAACAGCCCTTGCTGAGTAACTCCCCCAGGCCCCTTCCCTCCTCCTGGGCCTCCCTAGGTCCTCCACGGGAAACCTGGACCAAGAAGTGGCCAGGCTCCTCTGTGCAGGCATTTGGGAATGAGAGCGAGGTGGGCTGTTCCCGACAGCTCTGAGCCATAGGCCACGGCAGCGTGGAGGGGGCGGGTGGGGGCAGAGACAGGAGCACCCGCCCTGGCTGCGGCCTTACCTCCAGCAGGCCTCGCTTGAGCAGGAACATCTGGTCTGGCGTAGGAGGTGGTCCCCGGAGGAAACTCTCCACGGCCCGCGCCTGCCAAAACCTACGACCAGATGTTGGGGAGGGGGCTCTCCTCTGCTCCCACAGTTCCCAGGGTAGGGGCCGCTCATCTGACTCCTGGCACAGACCAGGTGCTTGGGGGAAAGTTGGTTTAGCTCCTGCAATACACGGCTGGCAAATGGCAGGAGTCACGATACACCTGCTGCGTCAACACGAGGGGGGAGAGCCAGGGTGCAACCCCTGCCGTACCGCGTCCAGGGTGGGTGCTGGCCACCGGGTCTTCCTACTCCCTACAATCCCCAGCTCCAGGGCCCCTCCCTGCCAGCTGCCGCTCACAAGACCGACCTGAACGACGACTCGGCAGGCTCCTTCTTCATGACCTGCAGCAGGCGTGTTAATAAGCCCCTTTTCCCGTCACACACCAAACTCCTGAAATCAGATTGGGGACACTGGTGGAGGATCTGAGGCCGGATCTCTGCGTTGCCTTAGTGGAGGGACATCGTGGGGCCATTCCCAAACCTGGAGGACGCCCCTCTTGCTTTACGTGGGCGTCAAGAACTGCCGCAGTTTCAGAAACACACGGCTAACAGCCCCCTCCCCCTGCACAGGCCAGCGTCCCTCCCTGACCTGCTGGCAACTGGCCAGAGAGCAGGACACACAGTTCAGACAGAAACCAGAGCAGGAGGGGCTGTCGGCATAAAAGTGGGCTGTGAACAGGAGCGGAGAGCTCCGAGGCGGGCAGGTTCTGTGCCCACAGGGAGAGGCGGCAGGACCGGTGCCGCGAAAAGCGCACGAGCCTCTGGCCCTGCTCTGCTTTGTGCTCAGGGAAGCAATGAGGAAAGAGACGCTGACTGCAGGCTGGGGAGAGCTCAGCGGACGAGGCCTGTACCCTGTAGCTCTTTCTACATGGCGCAGCTCTGCCTTCTGCCACCCCCACAGCAGGGGGACTAAGGCCCCTGCCTCTAACAGAGGGCTGAAGGGTCTGAGTGAGAACACGGGGCTCGCATGGCGTGTAGCCGACCCTGCTTTGAGGCCCTGGCACTAGAAGTCCACCAGGCGTCTCTGGGTGCAGCTCTGGAGGGTCTGAGCATGACTGGGGTGGCCGATTAATCCCCATCACGAGCCCCAGGGCCTCCTAAGCTCTGCTGAGGGTTAAAAAAATAGAGAGAAAGGGGCCGGAGCGGTAGCCCAGCGGGTAGGGCATTTGCCTTGCGCGGCTGGCACAGGCGGCCCGGGTTCGATCCCCGGCATCCCATATGGTCCCCCGAGCACCGCCAGGAGTGATTCCTGAGTGCAGAGCCAGGAGGAACCCTGAGCATCGCCGGGTGTAAACCCACCCCCAAAAAAAAAAAAATAGGAAGAAAATAACATGGGATCGTCTGCCAGGGAAGGTGGCGGTGGGGGCAGACGCTGGGACCTGGGCAGGGTGTGTCCCGCCTGTTCTCTAAGTGGCAGCAAGGCTGGCACTCGGAGCAGGTCAGGGCACAGGCGCATAGGGCGGGCAGTGCTCACCTGTCGGTGTTGAGGACAGCCTCGACCTCGGGATGTTGGCCTTGAGGGAGATGGCGCTGAGCTTCGTTCAGCTCCTGGTTGTTGAGCAGCAGGTACTTGTTTCTGGAGCAGACGACAAGTTGGTTGGCGGGTGCAGGGCGGGTCCGGGCTCAGATCTTGGGTCATGTGGGGAGCCCCAGTCAGTCCTTCTGCCCGCCACACCCTCGTGGGGACCCTTCCTCAGTAGCCCCCAGGCCTTCTCTGGCTGCTGTACGTTTCTGCTCGATTCTCCAGGGTGCCTGCAGTTCAGTACTGTCCAAATCAGCTTCACTTTACTTCTCCCACCGGGCCTGTTCCAGCGTCCTGACCATTCCTCTGGGCTCCCCTCACCTGTCGTCACCGGAGCCCCGGAACAGGCCTGGCTTTCTCCATGGTCTCCTGGAGGAACCGGCTCCAGGCAGCCCCCAGAGCGAGCATCAAACCACGGGAACCCGTTCCCTGTTCCCGCCACTACAGACCAGTCAGAGTCCCGGTGTGGCGCCTCCTTCCTCACTCACCGCACGCACGCACACAGGCACACGCATGCGGCATACAATAGGCGCAGATACACACACGCCCACATGCCTGTAGTTGCCACATCACTTCTTCAGGAAGGGTCTGACGCCCCACGGCCAGCACCAGCTCCCCAGGTCTCTGCGAGCTATCCGGGGGCCATCCAGCTCGTCCCCGCCTGACTCTGTACATGTCGCCCCGGGGCCACGCCCTCTCCCGCCCCCAGGGACAGTCAGGCCGCAGCTGTTTCACTGTTTTCCCAGAGCCAGCAGTGACTGCAGTGAGCCCCGCCTCCCCCACCACACTCTGCGGCTACAATTCATCCCAATTCATTCTCAGACTTCCTGGGCCCCCTCCAAGCCTCCAGGATAAAGGCCCTCCAGGAGAGTCACTGAGCTTGGGGGACAGCAGGCCGGGCCACATGTCCCCTCCGCTGTACAACGTTTCCTTTGAAAACCAGGACCGTTCACATTAATCTGCATCTCTGCCGTTGGGCCCATTTCCTGGGCCTGCTCACCAAGGTCCCTAGAACACTCTCCTCTGCCAAGCCCAAAGGCCAGCTACAGTCGCTCCCCGCCCCAGCTTTCCTGCACAGACGGGCCTACACAGCATGGGGAGGAGGCATGTGAGCAGCGGAGCCGCTGTGGAGAGCACCGCAGCTGGGGAGAGCACTGGAGCCAGAGAGCAGCCCAGCCTCCGACCTCCCACTCACGGAGAGCACTGTAGCCGGAGAACAGCCCAGCCTCCTGCTATGGAGAGCGCTGTAGCCGGAGAACAGCCCAGCCTCCTGCTATGTAGAGCGCTGTAGCCGGAGAACAGCCCAGCCTCCTGCTATGGAGAGCACTGAAGCCGGAGAACAGCCCAGACTCGACCTCCCAATATGGAAGCACTGTAGACGGAGAACAGCCCAGCCTCCTGCTATGGAGAGCACTGTAGCCAGGGAACAACCCAGCCTAACCTCCAGCTGTGGAGAGCACTGTAGCTGGAAAACAGCCCAGCCTCCCGCTGTGGAGAGCACTGTAGCCGGAGAACAGTTCAGTCTCCTGCTATGGAGAGCACTGTAGCTGGAGAACAGCCCAGGCAACCTCCCGCTCAGAGGGCAGAGGACTAGAGGCGGGGAACTCCCAGTGAGTGAAGGCCAACAGCTCCATCCTCACTTCCAGGACGCTGTGAGGGAAGGAGAGAGCTGCACAGCGGCACACAGGAAGGGCTGGCGGGCCTGGCAGTGTGGCGGCGGGGCGACCACTGCAGTTACGGAACCACCACCTCACGCCAGCACTTCTGTTAGGCTGGCCAGGAGCAGGGAGGGGAGAAGAGGGAGAGGAATAGGAGGAGAGGAGGTGGGAAAGGAGTGGAGGGTGGGGGAGGAGAGAAATAGGAAGGGAGGGGAGAGGAGGAAAGGAGAGGAGGAGATAGGAGGTAGGGAAGGGAATGGAGGGGCAGAAGGAGAGAGAGGAAAGGAAGGGAAGGGGAGGGAGGGGAGGGGAGGAGCACAAGTCTCCGCCAACAAGGACGCCACTCACTCATGATGGTCGCTGAAACTCTGAGAAGCCTCAAGAACTGGATCTTCAAGGTGATGTCCTGTAAGACACGTGTATCCTGGATGTTAAACCAGTTACTGGGGGGCTGAGCGATAGCACAGCGGGAGGGCGTTTGCCTCGCATGCGGCCAAACTGGATTCAATCCCGGCATCCCATATGGTCCCCGAGCACCGCCAGGAGTAATTCCTGAGTGCAGAGCCAGGAGTCACCCCTGAACATCACTGGGTGTGGCCCCCACACCAAACCAAAAAAGATGTATGCTTATATGCAACCATGGTACCTCAACTACAATGAAAATTTTTAAGGATTTTTGTTTTAAATTTTATCTCATTATACCACTGTGAGATACACAATTATGAAGATATTCATGACTGGGTTTCGGTCATACAATGTTCCAGCACCTGTCCGTCCACCAGTGCCCATTTCCCACCACCAATGTCCCCAAATTTGCTCCCCCAGCCCAGCCTGCCGCTATAGCAGGCCTCTCTCTCTCTCTCTCTCTCTCTCTCTCTCTCTCTCTCTCTCTCTCTCTCTCTCTCTCTCTCTCTCTCTCTCTCTCTCTCTCCTCTCTCTCCTCTCTCTCTGTCTCTCTGTCTCTCTCTCTCTCTCTCTCTCCCACAAGAATTTTTAAAATTTAAAAGCAAGGGGCCGGAGCGATAGCCCAGCGGGTAGGGCGTTTGCCTTGCACGCAGCCGACCTGTGCTGGCCCTGGGTTCGATCCCGCATCCCATATGGTCCCCGAGCACCGCCAGGAGTAATTCCTGAGTGCAGAACCAGGAGTAACCCCTGAGCATTGCTGGGTGTGACCCAAAAAGCAAAAAAAAAAAAAAAAAAAGCAAGCAGTGAGTGCCGAGAATCAGCTCATCCGAGTGCTGCCCACACGGAACAGCACAGCCCAGGTAAGTCTCTGTTTCTCACAGGGTGGGAGAGAGGGAAGGTCAGTTGCTGACCCTGGGGGAGAAGCAGCGCTAGGAGCTGCCCGATCTGAGGCAGAGCCCGAAACAGCAGTGAGTATGAAGGACAGCGTGGAAGAGCCCAGAAGCAGGAAAGGCCACTGCCCCCTGGAGGGACAGGCAGCCCGCTGGGGGACCTCCTGGGGTTTCTGGACTGGTGCAAGGGTGGGGGCAGTCAGGTCCTACCCCGGGAGCTTCCACTCCGGAGTGGCGGGCTGGGACTTTACTGCTCTGCTCTCCAAGGCACGAGTCCCGGGGAACAACAGGCCCGGAAAGTTCTGGGAGACAAGGCCCGAGCGTCCTGACGGTGCCTGACTCACCGGGCTGCAGTCACAGTTCTGGTTGTGACCGTGGAGAACGAGCGTAGACGCAGAATGCTTCCTCCAAATCAACTTGTCGAACAGATTATTGAGGCCGGGATCAGCTTGAACTCTGCGATCATTCTGTGAACCTGGGGAGCAGAGGGGGGCAGTGAGGCGGCAGCTCTGAGGCCTATGGAGCCTCGTCCCGCACTTGCAACAATGACCGTCAGGAGGAAGGCGCGGCAGTGGGCCGCATGGCCACGTCGCGAAGCCGCCACAGGTGCCCTACTCTCCTCCCCACTTCACCGCTTCTGCTCAGGGAATCCTCACGGGGGCGCTGCAGGCCACGCTGCAGAGAGCCGCTGCTCGGCGGGCACGCGCAGAACGCCCTGGGCCGAACTCTGTTCTACCGTGTGAAAAGTGGTTATCTTACGCAAGTTCCTTAACTTCCCCAGTGTTGTGTCTGGATAGCGCTGAAACAAAAAGGACCTCATGGGGCCCGAGCAATGGCACAGCGGGCTGTGTGTTGGCCCCTGCGCAGCTGACCAGGGCTCAAGCCCCAGAATCCTGTGCGGTCCTCCAAGCCCCGCCAGGAGTGATCCCTCAGGGTATAGCCGGGAGTAAAACCTGAACACCCCTTGGTGTGGCCCCCCCAAACCGAACAATACATAAAAATAACCGTCAGCATCACACTAGAATAAATTTCAATTTATTCTAGTGATATAAAAGATATTTAAAAAGTCTTAGGGAAATTTATACACAGCCTCAAAAGATCAAGTGGTACAACACCCACCCTGTAGTGGGGATTTGTTCCCAGACCTGCAGGTCGGTGCCATCCCCCTGCCCCCAGCGGCTGGGAGTGGCCCTGGAGGCCCCACAACACTGGGTGCGCCCTTATGGCCATCAGCCTGGCATGAGTCACGATTCTGAGCCCGGCTCCACCCCCACCCTGTCAAGTGTGAGCCCTAATAAGCCACAATAATGTGTGTGCGCGTCAAGAGCAACAGGGCACTCTTGGCTCAGCTAATGCATCAGCACTGGACAAGTGTGTGTCCCTCAGCCTTGCGACCAGTGTGACCTCCCGACCTGCACAACACGGCGACAGAGAAAGACTATCTTGAGTGTGACACACTCAAACGAGACAGCTGCTGAATTCACGCGCCTTAAAAAATCCTGCATAGCCAAACACACGACAGCAGTTCCAAGCAGCACGCTAAGCCCAAAGGAAACCGGCAAGAGGAGAAGCTAACTTCCTCTAGCAGGAGTCCTGCAGATCTCTCGCATAGAAAGGACAGCTCTACAGAACAAAGTGGGGGTAGGGGTGGGGAGAGAGGAGAGAAGGAGGGAAAGAGAGAGAGAGACAGACAGACAGACAGGAAAAGTCCCAGAATACTGTCTCACAATATTAAGAGAAATTCAAATGACAACCAACTTTTCACTTTTCCTGGTAGGCAAAGCAAAAGGGTTTCCAAGCACGTGGTGTTGCTCCAGGCCTACACTCTACCCCGTGAGCAGAAAGGCGGATGGGTACTACCCTAGTACTACCCTAGTACTACCCTAGTACCACCCTAGTACTACCCTGCAGAGAGCAGCAGTCCACCTCACAGCACAGAAACACAGTGTAGTATCTAAGAGTTACAAATGCATATTCTTTTGGCCAGCGATTCTACTTTTTGGGAAGTTAAGATCCATGTGAACATAAAATAATATATATACATTATGGCAGTCTTATGTGGCACAACAAAAAGCTAATATAAGCTATACTTTCATCAATGCGGTTTAATTGCATAAATTACCACGTATTTATTCAACGGAATGTAAGGTACCAGTACAAAGAATGTTAAAAAAAAAAAAAGAGTGGAGCCAGAGTTGCTTTTTATTTTGCTTTTTGGGTCACACCTGGTGATGCTCAGGGGTTTCTCCTGGCTCTGCACTCAGGAATTACTCCTGGCGGTGCTCAGGGGACCATATGGGATGCCGGGGATCGAACCCAGGCCGGGCACAGGCGGCCGCATGCAAAGGCAAACGCCCTACCCGCTGGGCTCGCTCCGGCCCCAGCCAGAGTTGCTTTTATAAGTGCAAAATGTCTCTAAAAATTAAGATGATCAGTGGAAGAACCTGAATGTTCAGGGAGAAAGGCTTTGTACTATTTACACCTTTTACCACTGAACTACATGAATTATTTACCTAGTAAAATAAATGTTGATAATAACCTTTCAGTATCTGTTTTGGAAACCATAATGCCCAGAGGGAGGGAGGGAGAGACCCAGAGAGACAGAGTGAGCGAGTGAGAGCCTGTCACAGAAGCAGACTGGGGTGGTGGGAGAAAGCGGGGACACTGGTGATGGGAAAGGACGGGTGTTGGGACATATTAATTGAAACCCAATCACAAACAACTCTCTGTGTATCTCACTGTGGTTCGATAAATACATAGATATTAAAGTAGATATTTACATAGTATAATAAACTATGATGATCCCTACTCAAGGCTGTTTGAAGCAGCAGTTCAGGAATGACGGGGAAGTGCTGAGCAGTGCTTATGAAGCCCCACTTTAGCAGTGGAAAGGAAGGTCCCAGGATTCGGCTGTCGCCCCAACTCAGCTGTCACCCAACTCAGGTGTTCAGGTCCTCAAGCAACCTGACAGCCCCCACGCAGGCATTTATCTTGGGCGATTCACCAGAACCTGACAGAGCTGCAAGACTCTGGGCAACATTCATCTTTACCCCCGAGTTGCTTGATGGAAGACGAGGGACGGGGTGTCGCTGGAAGCACCCAAACAAGGCCACGTGGTCTGAGATGCTCACTGCGACGCCTGGGCATCGCCCGGGGAAGCCTGGCAGTTCGCACTACCATCAGCAGGCAGGAAGCTACGGCAGCGGGGGTCTTTCCAGTCTAATGATTTCCCTTTAGCTGAGACACAGAATTTGGCCGCTTTGAGGAGAAAGCTGCCCCCTGCCACACCAGGCCCTGGGACCCGCGAACCCACGTGTCACGGCGCCTGGCACAGGAAGAAATCTTAGGGAACGACTGACCGTGCGAAAAAGGATGCAGCAGGCTAGCACAGGTTCTCATGCAGGCGGATTCCGCTGTGTCCCCCCCCAAAGCCCCCCAACCCAAAGCAGCAGCGTCACAATCACATAGAGCCCACAAACGAGGCCCAGAAGCTCATAACGGGGGCAGAAACTGTTAGGATGATGGGACGGAGGATCCGGGGAGGGGAGAAGGAGATTTAATTCTGGCACTACCGAAGTGTGGCAAGGAAGAACAGGGCTTCCGTACCTTGAGTTCTCAAATCAAGTGCGCTGAAAATTCAAATATAAGGAACGGCAAAGGCACCTCAAACACCAAACCAGAACAAAACAAAAAGCCAAGACAGCACCGCTGTTATTTCCATCACAAATCCATCTCGGAGCCGAGAGAGGCGGCTCAGTGGTCAGAGGTACCACGCCTTCTGCTGACACCGGGCACCACGTGACCACCTAGACCACTGCCGGTGTGGCCCTGGAGGCCCTCGATGCTGGCTGGGAGCCCCCTGCTCCCTGGCACCACAAGCAGCTGCACATTCCTAGGCCGCCTGGACCATGGGGCTGGGAGGAGCCTGAGAACAGGGATGTCAGGTGGGGTCTCACCAGGGTCTTGGTCCCCTCAGTCCAGATGCAGGTAATCCAGGTGCTGATTTTCCTATTTGGGGGGCGGCTCCTGTGTTCTGGAGTCACTTTTGGCAGTGACGAGGGGTTGACCAGGGTTTCTGCGTGCTCCTGTCTAAGATGCGCAGGGGCCTCCGGAGTTACAGCTAGTGATGCTCAGGATGCCATCCGGTGCCCGGATTTGAACCCAGGCCAGCATAGCAACCATGTAACATCCATCCAGCCCCTCACCTGCTAGTCTCAGCCAAACTCCAGCCCACTTAAAAAAAAATTAATGTCGGGGCTGGAGCAATAGCCCAGTGGGTAGGGCGTTTGCCTTGCATGCGGCTGGCCTTGCCGGCCCGGGTTCGATTCCCGGCATTCCATATGGTCCCCGAGCACCGCCAGGAGTGATTCCTGAGTGCAGAGCCAGGAGTAACCCCTGAGCATTACCGGTGTGACCCCAAAGAAAAAAAAAAAAAAATTGATGTCATTCCTAACTCCTGCACTTGTTTCTTCCTCCTCCTCCACTTGTTTTTGAGCCACATTCCCTGCGTACTCCTGGGTCTGCACTTCAGGATCACTCCCGGCAGGGCTCAGGCGTGATACTGGGGATTGAACCGGGGGGCACGCCACATGCAGGGCAAACACCCTACCCACCACACGGTCACTAACACTTCCTTTTGGGGGGGAGGGTCAGGATGGGAATGCTAGAGATCCAAGTGCATGTTCTACTATCAGCTAAATTACTGACTCTCCCGCTCTCCAATCCTCATACCCACACGCTCAGCCAATCCCACCCGTTCCGCCTTCCCAAAGCGTCGGGGCGAAAGCAGTCATTACCACTCACACCAACACGCAGCTCCCAACTCCCATCAGCGCTTTCACTCAGCACTCAATGAATGGCTTCCGGTTTTCCTCAGAGAAAACACCAAAACCCTAAACCTGGGCTTTGACCCCAATGCGACCTGCACCGTGAGCCCTCAGCCGTGCTCCCGAAAGCTTGTTCCACCGCACCCCTGGCTTTTCTGCTCTTCGACTGGTCACCTGGCACGCGCCCACCTCGGGCTGGCTCGCACTCCACGCTGGTTCCATCTCACCTGGCCGGCATGCCCAGATCCCGACTTTCCTCCGTGGCGCTTGTGTGTAAACAGGGACGGCTCAGGGTGACAGCCCGATCAGGCTGCGAAGGTGCGGCGGGACACTGGGTCACCGCCTCATGCCATGGGCCGGGCAGGACAGCTCCGTGCCCGCCCTGCAGAGGACGCCTGAGCCTCCGGGGTCCTCTTTCTCCACTGGCACATTACAGACCCTCGCTCCTTCCTCCTGGAACCACTTCAAAGTCCAGGGAGTCCCACACCGAGAGCACCCCAGCAGCTGTCTGGAACCTGACGTAACCCTGGGCTCTGGCGCCACCGAGCGGTGACTCTTCCTGCCTACCCAGGAAGCAACGTGTCCGGTCACTCGCGGATGCTCCTCCTTTGCTGGAAGAGGCTGAGGGGCGCGCCAGCAGTTAGCTCTCGGCCCCGGAGCCAATGTTCCAGCCCGGATGTGCTGCCCAAAGCACATGGGAAGGGCTCGGCGCTCTGGGAACCAGACCAGCTTTGAGGCCCATGAAACGCGGGTAAGGAGAACAATTCTGCTCTGCGCAGCCCGCCTGGGAGGTGACCTAACGGGCGTGCGGACCCGCCAGCACCCAGGAGGCACCTGCTGAGGCGTGGGGAAGGGCCCACCTGGTTTCGCTGACGCCCCATCAGCAGCACACAGAGGACATACAGAACTTCCAGTTTGTACATGATCTCGTGCATGACGTTCATGGACTGGGGCAGCTGGGTCCTAGGTGAAGAGTGAGGCAGGTCATTCTCCTCAGAAGCCCCTGGAGGATGGAACACAATGGAGGCTGGGACAGCCACCGGGAGAGAGGGTTGAGTTGAGTCACTGCTGATGACGACCACAGGTTTCCGCCCTCAAACCTACAGACCTGAGGCTGCTGAGCCTGTGACTGGCGTTTCCCAGAACTCCCTGCAGGTCCCTGAGGAACAGGCAAGCTCGGAACCCAGAAACTGACTCTGCAGTTCTGGTGGAGCTCAGGGATTTGATCATAAAATAAGAACGATACTGACAGCCAGCTCAGGAACACCATCTTCCTTCCTTGACTTAGTTTTTTTTTTTCTCTTTTTTCGGTCACACCCAGCGATGCTCAGGGGTTACTCCTTGCTCTGCACTCAGGAATTACTCCTGGCGGTGCTCGGGGACCATATGGGATGCCGGGATCGAACCTGGGTCAGCCACATGCAAAGCAAACACCCACCCGCTGTGCTATCGCTCCGGCCCCCCTAGTTTTCTGCCACTGTTAAGACCTCCCAGAAAACTCCCAGATATCGAGTCTAGCAGCACATGATGTCCAGCTCCCTCTGGTCACAGTGGCGCCGAGAAAGTCCCTCCCTGCTTCAATCTCTCAGGGGGACACTGTTGAAAGAATTCTCCTTCCCAGGCTAACGGCGGGCATGTCGGTGGGACGCTCAGGGAACAGGGGGAGGCAGAGTGTGGAGACCTCGCCTGTGGGCACCTGTGACTGCAGGCTGGCGGGCCAGGCGGGAGGGCGTCGTTCCCTTAGTTTCTCTTTGTTTTCATCTCTAAGGTGAACAAAAGGGTCAATAAGTATTGGCTAAGGTCCAGAGTCTATTGGTTCTGCTACACGAGGGCTTTCCCAAGGCCATGAAGACGATGTTAAGTCCACAGGGAAGGCCAGGAGGTGTCTGCGGGCGAGACTCACAGAAGTCCTGTGATTTCTGAAAGATGATTCCCTCCACAGAGCTGACTTAGCCTGTCTTGGGCTTGGAGCAAGTGTCCCTAGCTCCGTGAGACACCAACGCCCCTCGATCCTGAAAAGAAAAAGTGGGGAACGAGTCAGCAGGCGCGGCAGTGAAGAGCACGGACTCTGGAGTGGACTCCTGGTCCAGATGCTGACCACCAGCCTGGGAAAATCCACTGGGCTTCATGCTTCATCTGTGTAATGGCGGTAACAGCAAAAAGCAGCAACTCAGCTTAGCAGTTCCCTTTGTTTCAGTCACACCCCTGGTGTGTCCTGGCTCTACACTCAATCCCTGGTGGGATAAAGGGACCATACGGGATGGCGGGGATCGAACCCGGGCCGGCTGCATGCCAGGCAGGTTCTTACTCTCTACCTATTCCCACTCCCAGCAATGTTAGGAAGATGGAAGATTTTCTATATAGGAGGAACTCTAGGACAGTGTCTAGTACCTACAAGCAATATATAAATAGATGCTAAAGAGAAGCAAAAAACTGAAGTTTTCTGCTCACAGTGGCTTGCCATTTGCTTTCTTTAAAAGAAAAACAAACATTTTTACTGAAGAGCATAAGCCAGGCCTTACGAAGTCACCCATGGCTGAGTTTTAGGCCCACAATAATTCAACCCCACACCCTCCACCAGTGTTCCCAGATTCCCTCCCCACTTTTTTTTCCTTTTTTTTAAACCACAAACTTTTAATGACAACAAAGTGATGATGGGCAAAAGACTTAGGTTTTTTATGGGACAAAGTCAATCTGAGAGAATTCTAACTATTCACATGTATTCCTGCTTGTCAAGCGTAAAACACATCATTACTCCATTTCCACGCTGGGACTCCAGGGCCCTGTTTCCGGAATGGTCCAGGAGTCAGAGTCCTGTGGACACAGTCTGAGTGTTCTCAGGTTGTGCCGCCGCCGCTGCTCACTCAGCTGTGTGGCTGCAGAACAGTCCCCCTGCCTAGGGGCTCAGCGGGGAGGAATCCTGCAGGACCGAGTCTGGAGAGGGAGCACGTGCGGCGAGAGGCACACAGGCCCTCGTGGCTGGGAAGCGAGGTGGACAGGGGCCAGAGAGAGAGGCAGCGGGCAGTACTGTCCTGCATATGGCTAAGGCGGTTCGAATCCCCCAGCACCGCATGTGGTACTCTCAGCCTGCCAGGAGGCGATCCCTGAGCACTGCTGGGTGCGGCCTAAAAACCCCACAGCTGCCTTCTGGGTAGTATTTTCTTCCTCCTCTGACTGTCCCCAAGCAGCTCTCAGGAGGCACGAAGCCCCAGCTGGGCAGATGGTTCCAGCCAAGGGCCAGCGGGGGCAGATGGTTCGATGCTGGTTGGGCCCTAAGGTGCCAGGGTTTCCTGGGTCACCGGCAATGCTGGGCTATGGGGAGTATTTTCAAGAAAGAGTCCCCAAAGCAACCAGGAAGTTAGCTAAGGATTGTATTCACAAAGCGTTTCCCCAGAATGGGGATGAGGGACTTTTTCGCAAGTCTGATGTCGCCAAGCTCCTTCGGTCCATGATCACGGACACTCAGAGACGGCCTCTTCACAGGTACTCGGGGCTCTACTGCACAAGGGGCACTTGGAATTTACAGGAAAAAATAAAACCCCCTAAGCGAAGCAGTCTTGTACTAATTCACAAACTACGACTCACGCATTCAAGCGTGCGTTTCAGGAGCTGGAGGTAGTGCGGGCCTAAGGTACTTGCCCTGTACAAGGCTGACCCCAACTCAGTTTCTGCCACCACATATGGTCCCCCAGCACTGCCAGGACTGACCCCTGAGCACAGAGTCAGGAGTAAGCCCTGAGCATCACTGGGTGTGGCCAAAAATTTTAAAAAATAAAATTACATGTTTACCAGTGGTTTGTGAAAATGTTCTCTCGCACCTCATGCTCTGTCATTCTGTAAACTGCCTTTTCTCTTTGATAGCTTTGTTCGGGGCGGATCTACTGCCCTCCGTTGCTCTGGAGAGCTTGGGGCACCAGGAGCAGGTACCCAGGAACTGAACCCCGGCACGTTAACATGCGACACGTGTGCACCAGCCCTCTGAGCTTGGGGCACCAGGGCAGGTACCCAGAACTGAACCCCGGCACGTTAACATGCGACACGTGTGCACCAGCCCTCTGAGCTAGGGGACCAGGAGCAGGTACCCAGAACTGAACCCCCGGCACGTTAACATGCGACACGTGTGCACCAGCCCTCTGAGCTGGGGACCAGGAGCAGGTACCCAGAACTGAACCCCGCACGTTAACATGCGACACGTGTACACCAGCCCTCTGAGCCGTCTCCCTGGCCCCCAGGTGAGTTTTCTTTTTATGATATATTAAAGATTATAATTTTATTTTTAAATTTTTTTATCCTTTTGCCTGTATTAAAGATTATAATTTTAAGAAGTAAAATTTGTATTGTTTGTTTATGCTTTTTAGTATCATCAGAGAAATCATGGCCAAGTCAAGGTCCCGAGATGTGCTTTTCTTCTCTGAGCTTTACAGGCTGAGCTTTTTACTTTGCCTTGGACTACCTAGGGTTCGATCCCGGCGTCCCATATGGTCCCCGAGCACCGCCAGGAGTGAGTCCTGAGTGCAGAGCCAGGAGAAACCCCTGAGCATTGCGGGTGTGACCCAAAAAACAAACAAACAAAATTCTGTTCAAATCCTACTATTTCTTTTCATATCCTTACTTTGATAATACAATTTGTTCTTTTTCCAGTGACTGAGGTGGAAGTTAAGCACTGATTTATTTTTTAAGGCGTATGTCCTTATAGCTATAAATTTCTCAGAAAGCATGCTTTAGTTGCATCCTTTAAGCTGAGTTATTGCATCATTTTTATTCATCTCAAAGTATTTTCTAATTTTCTTTGTGATATATTTGAATGGGAAGTTATTTAGAAGTACATGGTTTAATTTCCACATGTTTACTTATTTTGGGTCACATCTGGCGATGCTCAGGGGGCGTGGGGTGCGGGGATTCAGCCGTGTGCAAGGCAAACACTCTACCCACTGTACCGCCACATCACTCCAGCCCCTACGTATTTAAAAACTTACAAACTCCTTTCTGCTAATTTCCATTATCAACATCCTGTGTTGGAATACCTACTTTGCACAATTTTAATCCTTTTGATCATTATATATGTGTATCTCTCACACAGTATATGGCCTATCGTACAAAAGATTAACATGTACACTTCAGTTACTTTCTTAGCAGCTGTCAGCTACAATTAGCACTTGCCGCGTATAACTTGGCAAAATCCTTTTCAAATCCACATTAACTTCAGGGCTCATACATGGCTCTGTTTTCCCTTCCTCCTTCTAATGCTACTATTGCTATCCACACTACATCTCTATATGCTAAAACCAAGCACACTGTGTGGCTTTATATACTTTTATATGTTCCTCCTCCAATTATAGCACCCAAAGAAAGCTGAAAAAAAGGAGAAAGCAAGTAAATGCCAGTTTGTTTTATTACTCCTATTTACCATTCTGATTTGTTTTTATTTATTCCTGTTGATCTGAGCTTGATTTTACATTAATTTCTTTACTCAAATGTAACTTTGGACTCGACTATTTTTAGTGCTGCTGAGGTCAGATATTATATCTCTGTTTTTTAAGTTCAGCAATATTGCTATAAGCATGCTTTAAATATAGAGCGGCTATTTTGTATTAGGGAAGTAGAAGAGAAGAAACGGCTTATTGTTTGCCTTCGGCCACACCAGGCAGTGCTGAGGTCTCACCAGGACTGATGCAGGCAGTGCTCACGGGAAGACCAAGAGCCCAAAGCGCTGCACATGCAAAGGGCTTGCTCCTGCGCTGACCTGATGTCGGTTATTGCCTTTCATCATTTCAAACGTTAGAGGCTGAAGGTATTTCTCTCCCACTGCAATCTCCAAGATGAGCTGAGTTCACTTGTTTCTGCCTTTTGTCTGTGTGTGGTGCAGGCACTGAACCTAGGGTCTCTACCACCAAGCCACATCTACCAGCTACAATCCTGTACTGTTGTTACGGATAGTCACTGTTCTTCCGTTTCTCTTTTTTTTTTTTCCTTTTTTGGGTCACACCCGGCACTCAGGAATTACTCCTAGCAGTGCTTATGGGACTAAACGGGATGCGGGGGATTGAACCCCGCCAGCCACATGCAAGGCAAACACCCTACCGCGCAGTGCTATTGCTCCAGCCCCATCACTGTTCTTTCAAGTGGATTTAAATGGAAAATAGTTTTGATTCGGGGTCACACCCAGTGGTGTTCAGGACTTACTCCTGCCTCTGGGCTCATGATCACTCCTGGCAAGGCTCCGGGAACCATATGAGTTGCAGGGGATCAAACCCAGGCTGGCCACCTGCAAGGCAAGCAACCCACCTGCTTGTACCATCACTTCAGCCCCTCAAATGGATTTAAGCGACCAGCTGATATAATTTACTTCCAGTCTAAAGAACTTCCCCTGCCATTTCTCATAAGGCAAGATTTCTAGTGAGAGGGCCGGAGCAACAGCACAGCAGGGAGGGCGTTTGCTGGCTCAATGCTCGTGCCCTGCAACGTGATGATTTCTTTAGGTCTTCACTGTGGTGCCTACTGTGGGGCAGAGATGGGCCAGCCACATCCACTGATGCTCACGGATACTGCTGGCTCTGCACTCAGAATTACTCTAGGCGGTGCTCTTAGGGGCTATTTGGAATTCTTCATCAAACCCGGTTGCCAGCATGCAAGCCAAGAGCCCCCATCTCTCTGACCCTTCTTCCAGGTCGTTTGAGGGTACTTATATTGCTTTTGCATAAAGACAAAAAAAAAATGAGGGGCCAGAGGGATAGTACAATGGGTCAGGCATTTGTCTTGCACGCGGCTGTCTCAGGTTTGATCCCGGCATCCCATATGGTCCCCTGAGCACCGCCAGGAGTAATTCCTGAGAGCAGACCCCTGAGCACCATTTGGGGTGGCCCCAAAACAAAACAAACAAAATCTAACACTGGGTTAGATTTTTTCCATTTATTCGCATGTTTCATCATTTTTCTTAAAAAAGCAGTATATGTTAGGTAAATACCACAGCAAATCTAGATCCCAATCCCCTCTCAGGCCTGTGGTGTTTACTAACCAGGCCATTATTATGGCTACTATTTCAGCCTTGCCTGTTTCCCCAAGGACTCTGGGGCTTTGGCGGGAGGGGGAGCCCGTCCTCAGGTATGTAGTGTCCCTGGATGACAGTGTGGAAGGCAGGGTCCCCGGGGGTGCTTTCCCTGCTCTCTCAGCCTTGTCTGGGATTAAATCCAGCTGTCAATTAGCTCCCCTAATTGCTGGCTGAACGCTCTCCAGTTTTTGACAATGCCTTGAGGCACAGACTGCTCCAGAGTCAGGTTCAATTAAACTCCGGCACAGTTAGCTTTGGAGACTGAGGGGTGCTGTAACTTGCAAGAGGTTCCTTAGTGCTCCTTTCCCTTAGTTCTCTCTTGTGAATTTGATGGTTTAGTTTTTTGTTCTCAATTAGGAACAGGATCCTTTTATTAGCACCAAAATTCACATTCTTTTTTGAGAGTGTCCTTAGAGTTGAATCATCCACAGATCTTACCTATTACCTGTCCCTTGGACACAATCTCCACGTCACTACTCTGAGAAAGGGCTGGGAATGTCTGGTCTTTTCCGCTCGCCAGTCCCTACTTGGAACCTCTTTCTACTGCGTGAGCTAGGCAAGAACGGCAGGCAGAGGAGAATTTCTGGGGTGCTGGGGCCAATGGGGTGGGAGTCACGAGGCAGGAGGAGCAGGCGTGCAGCTCCGTGGTGGGACATGTATGAGGCTTACACGTACACAATGCTAGTCATCAATTCTATCTCCCATCGCGTAGGGAGGAAGAAAGCGGAGCCCAGCTTTGGGCAGACTCGTGAAGAGTTTCGCCAGAATTCTGCCTGCAGCGGAGGTCTGAGGCGATGGGCCGCTGGCAGCTCACCCTTCCCAGCCATGGACACTCTTTATTTTCAGGGGGCGGGGAGGAGGCACACCAGAGATGCTCTGCGGTTACTCCCAGCTCTGCACTCAGGAATCACTCCTGACGGTGCTCAGGGGATGGACCCTATGAGGTGCGGGGACTGAACCCTGGTCGCCGCGCGTGCAAGGCAAGTTCCCACTGCGCTATCGCTCCGGCCCAAGGATCACACTTCTGGTCTGGGAGCTGATGGGAGAGGAATGAAGGCCGGGCAGCTTGTACTAAACAGCGTTTCAGTGTCTTACACGCTCACTGTTCTTGCTGAGTCTGAGGGCTCTCAGAAATGTCTTCCTCACACTCAGACCATGGTGGCGGGCAGTGGCACTCTGGTGGGTGGTGGGAACGCGGTAGGCAGGAAGCTACCATTAACAGACTGTAATCACGGTGCTTTAAAAACACAAATAAGGGAAACAAAGAAAAAAGCCTAACTGAAAAGACCCCCAGCCCCCAAGGGCAAATGCTTCTTCACTTGCTCTGTGCTGAGACTAAGCTCCACTGACGGAACCCACCATACGGATGGTTTGCACGGCTTCTGCCGGAGGCAGGTCCGTGGGGCTCTGCGCCCGGCAGTTCGGAACCAGGCCCTCCCGCCTTGGCCCCACGGTGCACGCCGCGGCACTGGACCAACTGACTATCCTGCCGCACGATCGAGGGCCTCGGGCGGGAGACCTGACTCAGAACAGCCCGTGTTCTTCATGGAGGCTGGCACAGCCTTCTGTTTGCTAAAAAGCAGCCCACTCAGCAGAACAGGAGGGAGAAAAGCAAGTGTAGAATGGAGAGAGGGGAACGCACTCTCCCAGAATGCTCTGGTAATTGATTCTAATCAGTCTCGGGTTTGGAAACACAGTCCTCCCTGCAATCGGGTGCTAACGGAAGGCGTTTCGGGCGCTTCTAGTGGGGGCGGGGGCAGGGGCGGGAGGCAGTGCTTCCGGTCAACAGAACCGCACCTGGCCCCAGAGCCTTTCTTTGGGGCGGGGGCACACTGGGCGGTGCTCAGGGATGACTCCTGGCAGGGTTTGGGCACCACAGGGCGTGCCAGGGATCGAGCCCAGGTCAGCCTTGTGCCAGGCAATCGACCCTCGTACTATCGCTCCAGCGCCAGGCCCCGAGGACTCTTAACGGTCATCATGATTTATAAGGGCTGTCGTGAAGTTTTACTCTGAGCAAACTTAAAACCAAGGTCCTCCTTGGCGAACAGGGGACGAGTGACTACAGCTCTTGAGCGACAACGCAAGCGCCGAGCCAACCCGGCACCCGAAGGAAAGCGCCGCTCCCGGTACCTTGATTGTGCTCGGACTCCCGCATTCGCCACCCGCATCAGGGGTGTCGAGCACCAAAGCGTTGTCGAGCCACCGGTACCACTCCTCCAGCTCCTGCAGGAAGCTGGCCGTGTCTGCCGACTCCGACACCTTGCGGGTGGCCAGTTTGCAAAGCCGCTTCACAAAGCCGGGGATGCTGAGGAGGGCCGCTGCCGGGAGAGAAGAGGAGAGTTTCAGAGACCAGCCCTGAAGCCCAACAAGCCATCGCTCCTGCCCCCACGGCCGCGGGCACACCACAGCCAGCCAGGATGGCCCCAGAAAGTGAATGAAACGTCAAGACAAGTTTGCAAAAGTAGTAAAGCGACAGAAACATTCATTTAAGAAGGGGCCGAGAGTCAGGCTCTCAGACGCTCTGGGTGGGGCGGGGTGGGGATACAAAGGAGAATAAACTTCACGCCTTAAATCTGTCTCGAAGCCAGGAGGGGCATTTCAAGTAACTGACGCTAGGAAAACAAGTAGCAGAGATACTCTCCTGAAAATGGTGGTGCTAACCGTGCTCATTCTCAGCACTCTGCTGAGATACAGCTACCCATGGAATACAACGCCAGACACAAAGAATGATGACAAATACTTAAAGTGAACCAAAGACTATGTCAATTTACTGCTAAAGAAAAGAGAAAATTATTACTTTTTTAAAGAGCAGAATAAATTCTTGAAAAATTAAGCCTATCAGTGGCTTCCCTGAGGCAGGTTTAAATCTTTTTTAATTATCTACATATTTTTATTACTCTTCCATCATTTGCAATTGTCTTACTGTTTACACTTTTGGTTCACTGTTTCTGCACCACGACCCCACCCGAAGTGTTAAACCCTGCAGCACTGTTCCAGTTCAGGCAGGGTGTCTGCGTCCTGAAGCCACTTTGGAGATGCAGGGATAGAGGGTATTATTAATCCTCCTTTTCAGGATATGTCATTCCAACACCATAATCCCCCACCAGAGGACACGCCTTCCCTTCACCAGTTAAACATAACTGGTTTGAGCCCATTTAAAGAATTCCCCCTGTGAAACAGGCACATGCGGCAGGGGGGGTGGGACGTGGGCGCAGAGAGACTTTGCACAGTGAAGCCTACAGCTGCTTCCCCAAGATTCCGTTTGGGGGGGAGGAGCCCCGCCAGGCAAGCTGAGGGCTCACTCCTGGCTATGCACGCAGGGATCACTCCTGGAGGGGACTATATGGAGTGCTGGACTCCAACCTGGTACTCTCTGTTTTTCTCCAGCCCCCAAGCAGACTTTTCCCTGGGGGTTGGGGGAATGTTGTTGGGATCCACACCCAACAGTACTTAGGGGTTGTTCCTGACTGTGGACTCAGGAATCATCCTGGTGGGCGGGACCACATGGGATACATGGGATGCCAGGGATCAAACCTGGGTCAGCCGCATGCAAAGCAAACGCCTAATTCACTGTACTATCTCTGTACACAGCAGACTGATTTTTAAGCTATTTTGTATGGCTTGCAAAAGATGTAAGAAAAGTCAAATGGTCCTTTGTAGAAAAAAAAGGTTCTCCAAGCCATGTTACACAGTAAGTATCTGATAGGTACTTTTAAACATATCCTTCAAAAAAGCGGCCTTGGGGGGCCAAAGTGGTAACACAGCAATAAAGTACTTGGCGTATGCAGCCGGCTCAGGGTTCAGGACCTGGCATCTCATATGGTTTCCTGAGCACAATGGCAGGAGTAATTCCTGAATGCTGAGTCAGGAGTAACTCCTGAGCATTGCCAAGTGTGGCTCCCAAAATAAAACAAAAACAAAAAAAAGTGGGCCTCGAAAGGCTCCACTAAAGAACCAACTGACTAGAATATTCTGACCCCCAAGAAGACGGATAATGCTGGTTCCATTTATTTGTTGTTTTGGATCAGGGGGCCATAGGCTATCAGCTCTACCAGAGGATTCCTGGCTGTGCTCAGGAGAGCCCCCTGGTGGCGTGTGCGGAATCAAATGTGTGGGGATTCAGGCAGGTACTTTACCCCTGTACTGTCTGTCCCACCCGTGTTGGTCTTAAACAGTTTACAAAGAGGCACGTGAAGGCAATCGATACTAGAACATGAGGGTATTTAGTACCTCAGCACC